>CM069443.1:16474308-16716098 GCA_035610835.1 Ophiura sarsii
TGAAAAGGCATACATTAGGAATGTTTGTAAATAAACATTATTTATTTTTAATCGTTTGTAAATATGTCGTTTACTCTCCTATCCCGACTGGTCCTAATTAAGTTTAGAAACTGTTGCACACCAATAACATTAAAAATAGGCGTAAATTCACGCACGGTGCTGTTTTTATGGATATTATGCTCAGGTGAAGATATCAATGTAATAATTCATAAATGCTATCTACTGAAGATAGCAATATAGCATGTGTTATCTGAAGATAGCAATTTAATATATTAGTATACTATCTACTTAAGATAGCAATATAGCATACGGTTATCTACTGAAGATTAATGTAATTTGTGGGTACTAGGCCCTATCTACTGAAGATAGAAATGTAACGCCGGGTGTTTATCTACTGAAGAAAGCAATAAAATTGGGCTATTAAGTGATGAATGCAATATTATATGGGTGCTATCTACTGTAGATAGCAGACATCCGAGTTGTTATGGTTTGTGTGTTTGTTTGTTTGTTTATTCGCAAATTGCACTACACATTAACCAGCTTTAAACTAAGGCCTCCCATGCAACAACAAAACATTCAGAGATTTTGTTATTCTCCAAAAGAACTATAATATATGGATTAAAACAGCAACATCCCTATTCAATTTCCTTACAAATTAGGTGTCATTGTAATGATTGTAGGTATTAAATCGATTTCACTAAAAACGAGTTCCGCTAATACCTGTGATTCCAAAGCTATAAAAGGGCAACCCATGAGTCCATTTCAATAGCGTCTTTCTACTCAATAGACAAGAGATAAAGCAATCGATTCACAAATGACGGTCATTTGAATGGAAAGTGATGCTACATTGGCATACGCTATAACTAATTTTACGGACTGTGGTTTTGTTTTGCTTAATTAGGGTATTTAGCACATGTTTTTAATTTACCAACAGCGGTATTCATATCGGGGAGAACAAATACTACACGACTACATGAATCGCATGCTCCAACACGATAGGGGTAACGGAAATTATGTTAATGAGCTACCTTTTCCTCTACCAACCATTATTTCATCGAAAAACTGCCATGCCGGGTGACACAAGCACACCGCATCGTAGTAATTCGGAGTATTCAAAAGTGTTAGGGTTAATGAGACCAAAATTAGAGAATGTTTTAAGAATGATAGTGTTAGGGTTAACGTCTACAATCTGCGTATAGATAAACAGCGTAAAATAAAAACTGAATTCAGATTTTGTCTTCTTTTTCTTCGCCGCCAATGTAATAATGTCCAAGTCTAGAAATTAAGATTGTATTCAGAACATCTTTTGTCCGGATAAAATCAATGTTATCGATCATGTTTGGCTTTTACGAAGTTCTTAATGCCATATTTTGTATATTCACTTTATAGCTGTTTACAGGTTATCCGCCCTCAAGCGGCTTGAAAATATTTCTTACATTATTGACTTTCTTTTTCAGGGATCTACAAAACAACAACATTCGAGCTATAGAGCCTGGCACTATCCGTAACCTTTCCCATCTTGATTATCTGTGAGTATTCCAATTTTCTTTAACGGGGTAGTTATATTCTTAGGCAGGGGATCATGAATATGCCGACAGACGTCAAGAGGTTTTCGCAAAAAAAAACTCTTTTAGCGAAAGATTATTTACAGCAAAATATTATTACCTTCAATTAGATGATCAAATAATCAAAATCATCAGCATTGTTATGACCCTGTGCCTTCTGAAGAGAATGGCAGGTCCCTAAAGGCCGCCGCAAGATTCTAAAGGGTTACATTCAGCTGTGACCAACCAATACTATGCTCATAATTATTCCCATATGGCCATGTGTTTCCAGATTTTTTACATTTTACACCATCTGAGATTCGAATTAGCATATTTTCTGAACGGTAATATGCTATTGGAATTTAGATAAGACCTAATGATACCATGTTGTGATTAAGAATGTTAAAAAATATCGATTTTTTTCTTCTTCTTCATATTTTGATTAAAGCTCAATAATATTTGTATACCTATCCCAATCACAATTTTACTGTGCATATTAGTTCCTCATGCAATGCATCAGAACATAATGGTTGTCAATGGTAACTTGTTGAAATATACTATATCGAGATGTAAATGAGCACAAACGTTTAGATTTCATATTTATTAGAGTTTACAAGTTGTTGTTTTTGGGGGTATGCACCCTATCTAAGTTCAGTGTGTAGCGAATAGGGAAAAGCCAAAAACAATGCAATCGATTCATGATTACAATTGTTACATAATAGTCGACACTTTTGTTGAAACAGAAACTTACAGAATATAAAACAATCTTTAAAATGAGGCCAAGATAATATTTGTACCATACGGAGTTCAAGAGTTATTGTTAATTGAACGTAAAATTGGGAACATTTTCTATATTCCCCATAAAGAATGTACACAGCTCTATCGCCACCGTCCCTGACTTTCGAAATATAATCAATCATATCTCAGCAAGACAATTATAGAAATACCATATTGATTCATACAATGTAGCTAGATAAATAGGCTTTCAAATGACACCTAAACCATAGCTCTACCACATTTAGTTCATGAATTAATAGAGAGCGATGGATGATTCGTCACTAAAAATGCAACGCCACCACCCTTTTTGGGTGGTGAGTTCAAAAGACATGGCCATAGAAACGCTTGACCAGTGTATTAACCTATAAGATGTTAGTGCTTATTCTTCCCTACTATATGATAATAAGTGAATACAAATTCCATTAAAATTAAATGGCATGTTTTGTAACCATTTTCTGAAATGGAAAGTAAGTATCTACAAATAAACATGACTGCCTCCATCTATATCCAGAAATACCCTAATTTCGTAATTTTCCCATACCCATGGAAGTAGTAGTCGACTCACATCGCGATCCACCCATAAAAATAAATCATATGATTTCTCATGAATGACAAGCGCTTTTGTATGAATTGTGCAATCCTGTTCGTGACATTGGCGTACCATTCCTGTTACCTCTATAATGGTCCGAGATGTCGTTATTTACCCATGTAGCTTTGAACATTGAGCTTCCTCTTTAATGTCTGCGATATTGACACATCTTGTGGGCGAACAGGTATATTGCCGTCATAAAAGGTTTGAATGAGGAGTGAAGTACCTCGAACAGTGTCGATCAAAGATTTCAAATTGTAATACATGCTTAAGGGCATGGATCTATATACTAAACACTTCTACCTATCACTCAACGTTCTTATAATTTTCAAGGATTTCATGACAGTAAAATGACCAACAAAATACGATCAGAATGTATAGATATGCTGAAGCGAACGTCTTATATGAATCATAGGGTTGATCTTTAACGAGAGTACTAAAAGAAGGAAAATCGTATTGAGTAATCTTTGAAAGGGGCGCTGAAACAGGGAAACATACATTGTGTGATCTTTACAGGAAGCGCTAAACATGGAAACAAACTTTGATCTTCAATGGGAGTAGAATAGGTAAACGCTTATCGAGTATTGAGAAATGTTCAAAGGGAGCACCCGAACATGGAAACACAATTCAATGATCTTTAGAAGGTGTGCGCTTGAACAGGGAAACGGATAACATGAGAAAAATCAATAGATGAAGGAACCATTAGGTTTGATTGGTCAATGGTTATTGATTTAACAAAGTAGGGGATTAAGATATACATACATTCATATACAATGAGGTTTTATATTTTGCAAGTACCTCTGGAACAAAGTGCTTTAAAAAAGATACAGCAACGATCGGAAGAGCAGTTACACATTTAATGTATCGATATCCGAAGAACCGAAGAGCCAATTCCATGATGGAATCCGAACATGCATCAAGTGATATCAAAATGTGAACATTAAAGGGTGTATTCAAATATGAAACGCACATTGAGCGCTCTTTGAAGGGAGCGCATGCACAGGGGAACATACATTGAGATAACTTTACCGAGAATACATTACTACAGGAAGGAGTAGCACATTGGGTAATGTTAAGGGGAAGCGCACAGAGTAACTAGCAATAACAAAATCATTTTGTACAGGCAAATGTTTGACAAATCAACTTGCAATAAAATGACACACCTCTACTGACTGCTTTGTGTAAATGTTCATGGCCTCAATTGACCCCAATATTTTCAATCAATTATTTTGAGATTATTAGTCCAGCGATTTACACAAAAAATGTCAAAATTAAGTTTAATATCTCATATTTATGATAATGCTACTCATATAGGTCGACTTTTTCTAAATTCAGTCGACTTTAAGCTCAAAATTGTGTATTTTAAATTTTGAAAAATGAACCTTCACTATATTCCACACCATGGCTGTTAGTATTGATCCACTCAAGTGTCTATTCACTATCTAATTACCACCTATTGATGGAAGGATTAAGAGCATGGTTATAAAATTAATTTGACTTAACCGCTGATGTGAGGTCGAGATTGGTTAACCTTCTGTTCACTGTTTTTAAGATTATAACAACATTTATGTTAGTATTTTAAAAATTGTGATTACTCTATTATGTTTTTTCTTGTGAATTAAATACGCACATAAATAATAGCTTTTTGCTTTATACTTGGACAGTTATGGACAATGTGTTGTTGTATTATAAATTGTAAAGTAAATGGATATTGATGTGCAAGCTTAGTAGATATTTTTACTGATAGTTTACTGACTAGTTATAGTGTGCAGCTACAGGGAAACATAAATTGAATTATCTTTAAAGGGAACGCTAAATAGAGGGATATACGGTGATCTTGAACGCGGAAGGAACGCGTATTGCGTAATCTTTCTAGTAAGCACTGGGACAGGAAACAAACTTTGAGTTTAACTTGTAGAGGAATCGACGTTATTTATAATTGGCGATTTAAGGCTTAAGAGGGAGACATACTCGTCACACGACACCAATGATTACGTAATTTACCATTGTTGGCCTCGCTTAAATTATCATTAGTGACGTCACATTAAGTATGTCTCCTTCTTCAGCCTGAAATCGCAAATTATGAATAACGTCTAAGGTTATGTGTTATAAGCTCGCCTCCTTTCACGTGTCACACGGATTTTGGCTTTCGCGACATGATTTTAACTTTACACATTTATATTTGCTTTTATACCCCCCCCCAGGTAGTAAAAGTATACCTTTTTTGAAGGGAAATTGCATGAGGAAATTAAATATGCCATTAAAATTATAGTACGACCAAGGACTAAAATGGTATGATTCACAATGTTCGGAAAATTATCAGAGCTTTTAAAAAAAATATTGAGATCCTTATATTTTTTTATACCTACTCCTATCATTATTTACTTTACATATTTGAATTTCACATGAAATTACCCATCAGGTGATATATAATTGTCAAAGGTTACTACGTCGACAAGGTAATCATACCTGCTCGTGAATATCTCCAATTTTTATTTCGTATTTTTTTAGAATTTTCAAAAATATTTGAGAAGGATGCACCCTTTCCTGATATAAACTGCATTTCTGAATTCCTCTAGTTACAAGCTTTCTAAAAATGTATACTTTTGCTATCATAAGCTATCATAAGAGGCTGTTTATTCATGTTGACTGTGTAGCGAGCTAGGCCTATATCATTATGGTGAAGTTAAGAAAAGGAATTGAAAGATAAAAATATCATTATTTATAATTTAATTTTAAATTCCAATGACAAATTTAAAAGTGCACAAATTAACTTGGATTTCCCGGGGCGCGAACTTGGGACCACCAGGATAATTTGTAGTCAATCGTTTTGTAAACATAAATCACAAATACACTGTATCATGAAGTTCATAACAACACAACAGCCGAATAAAAAAAAAAGAACATCAAAAAGTACCAATATTATACAAAAAGATATGTGGTCCCCAGCAGAATTGAACCCAGGTTTAATGCACGACAGGCGGAGGAAACAACCGCTACACCACCGTGGTGTTATTATATATTCAGAAGTCATAAGTTATAATAATATTGAGACTGTCTGGTTTATCCACTCAATAAACTAATAAAATGTGATATTTGAACTACATGTCCATCAAAACACCATTTTATTTATTGTAATAGACACATATATTATAAAATATCATTAAAATACTAATTTTGCACTGAAAATCTGAATTTGGCGGCGATTGGCGATATTTTTTAGCATTTTAATTTTATACCAAAGTCTACTGCCAGCTGTATTAAAAAGCTCAAATTGCATGAAACCACAGATAAGATTCGTTTTTCTATCAATACTTCTTCCTTTATGTATAATACAATTTACATTATTTAGTAAATACAATAATTGTAACGTTTAACGTCACCACTAGCTAATTGAAACAATAATAATGACCCATGACCTTTCATTTGAAAACTAAGGTGTCCAAGTTGACTTGTCCACCAAAAATCTACCAACTGTCTTTATTGTATATTTTGTAATATATTCTACTTTAAAAATGACACCATAATCATCATGATTTGAACATCACTAATATTATAACATAAAAATGTCACAACTCAATAATAGCTAAGACTAATATTAGTCTCAGATAATAGGGGTCCTAATCTTGGGGGCGGAGGGCACTCAACCTTTTTGGGTAGGGGTCTGCCGCCTGAAGGGGGCTTCTGAACTAAACTGAGATAATTTTATGACGAAGTCTCTTGAGAACTGATTTTCTTGAAACAGGGGGACTTCTGAACAGAACTGAACTGAACTGAGAGAATTGTATGACAAGACGTAGGGTCTTAAGAACCGATTTTGAATTGGTTTGTTTTCAAGCAATTTGTTTTAGAAAGCATTTTTTTTCAAAAAAATTGAGGCTTTGGAAGGATTTTTTAAATGTATTTTCAATTTCCAATGTCAGTCCCCCCCCTCCTCCCAAGTCATGCAGGGCTAGTTTTAGAAGTAAGCCTACACACACATTGAGTAACATGGCATAAACATGATAAAGAAGTTGTTTATTGTCCATTTGTCACTTGTATCCCCTTTGTGTGTGATTGTGATACAGCTGTATTTGAGTACATTAACACTTTGTATAGTGTAGTATTATCATGGTATTATCCAATGGTTAAAACTGATTGTTAGGTTATTTTATTCATTGCACTTTAGATTCTTCTGAGCGCACAATTTGTAAATTACGGTATTACCTGCCATGATATATAATAGGATATGTTATGCTTTTATGTGCGTCTGCACGAAATGGGCCCCACAGATTGCCCAAATTATTACTTAACGCAATGTTTATTATTCATGATAATGATATAAAATTATTAGATGGAAATGGCTTAATTCTATTAAACATATTTTATGTGATCATGGCATGGATTTCAACTTCTCAAGCATGCAACCAAACAACCCCAGATGGATCCAAGTGTTTAAGAGAATCAGTGTTCAACAAGGTTCCCATTAGATGGTATTAAAATATACGGTATGTAGTAAATCATCTTTAAGATTTTATGTTCAGTTTAAAACACATCCGTATTTGGAAGGTTATTTGAAAGACAAGCTTGAATTTTATGGGGCTAGTTTGAAGTTTGAAGTTTAAAGCTCGTTCCAATACACTTCCCCTTAAAGCCCCAACAAAAAAATCCTCGTTTCCCATGGAAATGGAGTGACATATCCATGGTCCACCAGAACATGATGTGTACAGAGTAATTTGTAGTGGCAGTTCACCGTATCATTATGTAATGTAGTGCTACCCAACAAGGACACATGGGTATATTCTAAAGCAGGCTCTAATTTTTCGCGCCATCAAATGTTCATGATGCAGAAGAACCCACATTTTTACATCATGAAATGTTTACAAATATACGCATTTCTAATATTGTCTAATAAGAAAACTAAAAGCTTGTAAGATTGACAATTTCACTAATTCTAGCCAGTCGCGAAATTTTTCATACACATAAATATTTCATGCAAACCTTGACCATGTTTAGGGACACAGTTGATGTAGTTAGACCCTCTGAGCTTTTCAGTTAGTATCTGAGACCACAATTGTGATGTGTTTAACATCTGGATTTTTTGGTTGGGGCTTTAATGGTAGGTCCTGTAACTAAAAGTGTGACCAATGACCTTAGGAGTTAATCATATAAACAGATGTGACCATGAGGAGGGGGCTGGTCAAGTCATACTTTGCTGTTGCTGTAGGCTTGATCATGTTGATGATGAGTTACAATTTGTGTGAGTTATTGGGTATTATAGTTGACAAGGATGAGTTACCTGGGCGGTAAGTATTTTCACATTACACAGTTGTATGCCTGTGCCCTGTCTTGGTAACACATGGAAACAACACCCTTGCAAAGTACCATGCCCTTATTTCACCCAATCCTCTTTATGATTTATAACTCTTACTATAAATTCAACTATAAATTTAACTCCAACTACAAAACCAACTATAACCTTAACAACAACTATAATCCAACTATAACTCCAACTATAACTATAACTCCAACTATAAATATAAGTACAACTATAACTCCAACTATAACGCTAACTACAACTACAACTATAACTACAACTACAACTACAACACAAAAAAATACATTTACTCACGAATGACACGTCGTGCAGTTCACATCTTGAAACTAGGACAGCATTTTGAGGGTCGAACAGCACCATAATGTCACCTTCAGAAAACGCTTACAACAATGATTGACTAATGCAGGACAATTTCCACTTTCACTGGACTACTCCATTTGTTTTTTCTTTGAATAATGTCCAAAACTGAAATAATTTAATTGATTACAATAAATGAAGCGAATAGAAGATTTGTATACAAACTGTTGTTATTTTGATTTTTCAATTTGCTTCATAAATTACCAGCCAATTTATTGCTAGATTTGCTCAATTTCGATAAAATGAAATAGCCATGATTAATCTGTAACATGACATTTACTTTATTTAAGGACAATTAGTTATTAAAGCTTCTTGTTAAAATTGACCTGACAAGATAATCACGTATGCATGATGGAAGATGTAAATTGTGTTTTCCGGTCATTTACTTGTATCCGTAATATCTCAGCGACTTTATTGTCGTTATCGCTGTAACCAGACTATGAGATACCCAAGACATACCTCTAGCTATATTCACTTTTCAGAGCGATATGGAATTTACCTTGAGGGAACAGAACTCAACAAACAGTGTTGCGTTCTTTGAGATACACCCTTTATCATTCAGTAGACATGAATACTGTTATTTCATTGGTTAATTAGCCAAAGAGGATATTTCCGTATCATACCGATCTTTTTATGATGCACTCTCCGAACAGGTATTAAAAAACCATGTATTAAAAGAATGTTGGTTAAAAAGTATACTACATTGGTTAAAAATTAAGCATTTGTTAAAAATTACTTTTAATACTGCGTTGGTTAAAGAGTAAAAATATAATTCATTTTTAGTTTTTTCAGCGTTGGTTTAGGCATCTTAATTTTAACCAACAATAGGTGATAAGAAGATTCCCGCTAAAGAATTTCAATGGCGGGAACATATTTTGATATTTTGTGCATATTATCAAACCAATATTGGACCAATATTGGTTTTACATTGGCGCTCTTCAATTGGCATTATGTTGGCAACCAATATTGGTCCAATAATGTGCACAATGTACCAGGGGCAGAAAATGACACCATTGATTTCCTATCCAAATTCTGACGTGGTCTAAAAATTGCGGCCGCTATTATAAGTTATCGCTTCTCGGCCTTTTGGCTAGGATCTTGTGCCTTTTCCTGTGTCTTGTCCTGTCCCTTGTTCTAGGCTTGCCCTTTGCCAAAGTTGGTCCTGGCCACGGGTTGGCGCCAATATTGAAAGCTAATATTGGGCCAATGAAACATCAATATTGGGCAAAACACCTGACTGACCGACCCTAATGTACCTGAGAGGTCTGTTTGCCCGTGTAGACCAGGGTGTTTTCGTAGTCCAAGTAATATCTTATTTTTTCATCATGCAAATACACTTGTCAGGAACATATTTTATATTTTCTATTTTTTCATAACAATTGTTTACCTAAATTCATGCCTACTTAATGATAAATTAAATTTTGGGTTCGTATCACAAAACATGAATATCTTTTCGTATTGCATGAAAAAACAGGGGATAACTAATAGTATTGTTATAACAGCAAATTGGCCTACGATGTACTCGATTCTGATGGTTGTATTTGTTGCGTGAGAATCAATTGTTTGGATTATAGTCTAAGGCATGCGCCACACAAAATATAAACACACACACTTTGAGTTAATAATCACGATATCATCAATTTTAATAGCTAAAAATACCCAATTTATTTTTAATATTATACATGTATAGGGCAATATCTGTTATAATAAATATCTATACCTTCATTTTTTTAATTTTTATTACGACCGTGTATCGAGACAGAATATAAACGTGTTTAAAGTTCTACTAAGACATTCGTTATATAGAGTAATACAATTTGAAACTGTTAATCAACAGATTAACCAGCCCGCGTGGCTATTATCAAGGTCATAAGGGTCATATCTTGAGGTCACGTCACCACCAGTGCAAAGCAAGGTTTGTGTTTCTGGTTGGAGTAGAAAACAAAGTATTAGTATTTCATCTCTTGCAAAAGTGTTGGCTCAAGGGTAAAATTGAAAGTGTGTTCGAATACATTAGTATATTGAATGGATCTAGTTTAGTTTAGTTTAGTTTAGTTTAGTTTAGTTTAGTTTAGTTTAGTTTAGTTTAGTTTAGTTTAGTTTAGTTTAGTTTAGTTTAGTTTAGTTTAGTTTAGTTTAGTTTAGTTTAGTTTAGTTTAGTTTAGTTTAGTTTAGTTTAGTTTAGTTTCGTTTCGTTTCGTTTCGTTTCGTTTCGTTTCGTTTCGTTTCGTTTCGTTTCGTTTCGTTTCGTTTCGTTTCGTTTCGTTTCGTTTCGTTTCGTTTCGTTTCGTTTCGTTTCGTTTCGTTTAGTTTAGTTTAGTTTAGTTTAGTTTAGTTTAGTTTAATTTAATTTAATTTAATTTAATTTAATGGTAGAAAAGAGAGAGTCATAACCAATGATTTAAAATAATGTACGATATTCTGGACTACAGTTTTATGATTATTGTGGAGATAATGATTTTTTTTCAAAAAATTTAAAATTCTACTGAGAATTATAACCGAATACGTCTATTTTCACGTGGGTTCAAACCCAGCGCTGGCCACTTTTTGTTGTTGTCACACATTACGTTGTTTTATTTAAACATTGGAATTTGGATTGATATTTTATTGAAGGTTTCTTTCTCAAGAAAAGCGGCGAGACGAGAGTGTTCAATCCAGTGTTGCCGGTGTGTTGTTATAGTATAAATTTGATACCAGGGGTTTTGCCATTATTGAAATCGCGTGGCCGCCATCGTATGTGATTTCCCAAGGACGCTAGTCAGCTCAGCGTTAGACTTAATTTTTCTTAGGCAAATCAAGTTAAGTCAATTCAGAATCAAACCTATTTAAAAGAATTTCTAAAAACATGAATATAGATTTAGAAGGTTATCCTATCGAACACACTCAAGAAATTAGACAAGCACGTAGGCTTATAAGTCGCATTCTTAATACATTCTAACCATTCCGTATCTGAAAAGTATGTTGAGATTCGGTTACAAATATAAATAATATGGAATGTTGTCAAATCTTAAAGTTGAATCAAGTAATTAATGTCAGGAGTCGTTGTACAAATTCAATCACGTCGAGCCCCCGAATATCAATCGAATAATTACTTTTTCTTCGAGTCCCCTTGGGCATTTGCTTACTGCACACATACATTCAAAGGCACACGTAAACATAATTGTCTACAAATGTCAAGTACAGAATATCATGGTCGGTCAATTGGTCGGGGGTCGGTCGAAGGGGTCGGTCTGTTAGTCAGCAGGTAATATTCTACCAGCGAAGTTTAGTCTTTTGGATGCGCAACACTTGCAATCAGGATAGGATTTCATGACGTTTAAACCATCCTAATAACAAATTGTAAACATAAAATATAAACTGCATCGTGATTAAATCCATATTTCGAATAATTATATAAAGAACATTGCATCAACTAAGAATGTATTCAATCTACATTCAGAATTTGTACATTGTTTTACTCATAGAGTTATCTGACATAGCCACCACAATCCGAGTCAATCTACGGTTACCTTGTTAGTAAAGTATTGTTGGTGAGTAATCTGACATAGCCCCCACAATCTGAATTAATCTATGATGCAATGGGTAGCCGTCAGTAAAGCAGTCTTTAAAATTGAAATTGAAACATTTCATGCATGTTCTTATTGTTGAAATGGTCCATCCAAATAAATAAATTAACTAATGCACATGGAAAAAGAGTATAGAACTTGAACTCATGACAAAATACCTATATAATTTATGTGGAATATATTTATTTATGTCTTTTAAGCTTGAAAAGAATCGAAGGAATGCGTTGAAAAGAACAAAGAAGAGATTAACTGATGTGTGTGTGTGACTTAATCATGTTGCTTCTTGCTTTGTGCATTTTAAAAGCATTACTTTATACTGAGAGGATTGGACCAAGCCGATTTTGCTTCCTCATGTTTGCTGAAGCATATCTCCCGTTCTAAATAACCGATTGGAACGCAATAAAATGCAAATGAAAGCTTATTTACTCAGCTTTCATAATACATCAAGATTAGACCCGTGTGTTCCTGTCCTTTTAAGATATCTTATGTGCCCGGAGTGTTAACATTTTTTTGGGACACCCTGTATGAGTTGAACGAGCCGAAGGTTGTTGGTTACATGACGTTACTGAGACTGTTTTATTTTCCCCGCAATATGAACAAATTGTGTGATTACGAGACGAGGTGTCTGCTAAAGGTGCTTAACCGACGTGCATTCTGTATTAATCTTAAAGATGAGTGCTAACATGGGTTTGATGCGCAATCAAAACATTACCACACAATTACAGAAGAAGAACATTGTAATCTAACTCTATGATTGAAGATTATTCTCCGTTAGAAAGTTAATGACAGAATATTCAGAAGCCACTTAGTTCGATATATTACAATAGAAAGTTTATAAAACGATTACTTATACTTCACACCCGTAAATCTAGTGTAGACAATTCACATGTATTATACACGTGGTGTTTGACTAACACGAGGTAATTTAAAACAAAAAGGCAAACTGGAACGTGATATTTCAATACAAATGGAAACAATTCTACGATACTTACATTTAATATGACATATCTCCTCTATATGAGAAGAGGATAAACATAAGGTACTCTGCGTAATCACTTGAATACATACAACCGGATATTTGAGTCAATATAATGCACTGACTCTAAGTGAAGCGAGATAATCATTGAGTGTGAGTTAACACCATTTTTTTCTTCATAACACGTGTTTTTGATTTTAAATTGCGTTATATTCTCAGACATCCAGTAGTCGTAAATAGTGTAAACAGTAAATAATTTACTCTACTAAACGTATATACATTTTGCAAGAAAGTGCTACGTCGCGGCAAACACGATTTGACTTGGTCAGGCAAACGTGAACGTGACCTATCTAATGGGGCAGTTGCCTGACCAGATCCCAAGGCGTTGGACACAACTAAACATATACAAACAGTAAGACGGCTGCTAAATGACGTTGGTTTGAGTTATATTTCAAAGTAAAATGATGAATTTTATAATAAATTTAACTGAACACAAATCAATATACATTTACTTCAATCTATGTACCAGATATTGCCAAAGGTTCACATGATAGGGATAGGTTAATGACCCTTTTTATTACGAAAATTGCGATCAGATGATGGCGGCTTTACAATAACAGGTTGTATGAAAACTTCAGTTATAAACCAATTTGTTGTCAAATTAAATAGTTTAAAATTCTTTAATAGGAATCATTTTGAAAGAAGCCACGGCCCCTCGAGCCATTGTTCGGCCTCAATAGACATACGTACACGGAATGAAGCGTGAAATGAATGTTGTGTATAGAGATGAGTGCCATATACCAATCTATACTTCACTATACAGGACGGACTACGGCTCCAGGGGACTGTGTCTCCTACTACACCGGTTCCCAAAACAAGGGCTTTGTATCACGATAAAATCAAGTTGCCCGAATGAGAGCAGTTGAAACTGCGTCAATAGTATTCTTAAATATGTCAAATAGTATTCTACTAAATCATTATCATTTCATTCATATCATTGCAATAATAATTTCGTAGATATTTCCATCAAATTTGTTTGAAAATGGAAAATTATGTAAATGTTTGAAATAAGAAGGAAGTTTGTTATACCCTTGGAAAATAAGCCAAAGGGTCATTATCATTTTAAAGGACGAAAACCACAACGATTCTATCACTATTTATAGTCTTGATATTAGAAATCGTTACTCTCTTTGATTATAATTTGGTGTTGCTCTAGAAGTTGAAGTACCATGGAACTTAGTGTCCTCTTCATAGTAAATACTTAATTGATTTATACACTGAAGGAGCAGTCAATATGTTAGATTTGCGTTATTGAAAACTGGTCTACTGGTCAGAGTGGAAATCAGTAACCTTATATTGGCATGTCTTACGAAATCTAAGATAAGTAGGGTTATATAGGGTGTATCAAAAAAACCGCAACTCTTTTTGCCGAGAGCTGTACAATTCCAGTAAGTCACATATCGCCCTAAAACTTAGAAATTCTGTTAGCACTACTTCTTGGCTATCACATAGTCAAATTACAGCGATCACGAATTCGCTGAGATATATTAAACAAGTAGACAAGTGCAAAACACGATTTACATCGTTCGCCCTATAAACAGAGTTGTTGGTCTTGGACATGCCACGGAGTGGCCTGCTCGCTCTCTAGATCTTACACCATTAGCCTTTTTCTTTGGGGTTATGTTAAGTTTCAAGTCTTCCAGACACCACCAACTAATCTCCAATATCTTAGGAACTGCATCACCAACGCTGTTTAGGGAATAAGGCGCAAACGGATGACACGTCGAGTAGTGCTTCCCATGCGGGTATGTGCTCGTTGATGCGTCTTGAAACAAGGACAGGATTTTGAGGGTGGAGCTGTACCATGATGTCACCATCACAAACTAACAATGATTCATACAAAACAATTCCTACCTTTACTGGACTACTTCATTGGTTCAGATTTCGAATATTATATCATACTTATATTTTATTTCTTACATTTAAGAGAGAAAGAGGGGGGGGGGGGGATTTGCATCAACAGACTTTGTAATTTGGATTTTCAAGCTGTGTCATTAACTATCAACTCATTTATTGCAAATGTGCTCAGTTTTTATATGATATGATACCGAAATAGCAGTTGTAGCCAGATTTTATCTTTGACATGACATAGTCTTCTCAGAATGATGAGTTTGTTTCCCATTATTTAAGTACAATGGGTTAATTAAAGTGTCTTGCTAATATTGACCTGACAAGAAAATCAGGAATACAGGTTAAACGATGTAAAACGTGGTTTGAACTTCCCTACTTATATCCTGAGTATCTCAGCCAATTCATAATCAATATTGCTGAAATTTGACTATTTGATAGCCAAGAAGTAGTCTTATCAGAATACCTAAGTTTCAGGGCGATATGTCATTTGCCGTAATCGCGCTGCTCTTGGCCAAAAGGGTTGCGTTTTTTTATATACCTGTACATAGTATAATTGCCCTATCAATTGGACAATTTCAACTCATTGTCTCTATTGATTTATTTGTTTAAATGTCTTTGGTGTGGTGGTGCATGCTTTCATAATTCGTATTTTGGTCATATTGGTGATGATATGTTGATTATATTGGTCAGTGTAGAGTTCAGTATTGGAAGATACGTCTCTGATCATGTCATCGAAGAACGTAATCGAGTCGCTTCTTCACAAATGAATGAGGTAAAACCATTGCAAAGATTATGTGTGTCGTCCATATAACATTCCATATCTCAGGCGGATGAGGAACGGTTGTTGTTTCCTGGTTTAGATTCATATGACCGCATAAGCAACAGGGGACAAACCAGATATAATTATCCCTTACACAAGTGATACGTATTGGTCAAACACAAATTCTAGTTGAGATAAGGTGTTCTGTTAAGTGAGAGTGAAGTCTTCAGTGAGTCTTTCTTTGGTTATGAAAATGTCTTCGTCTTCGTGAATAAAGTACAACAATGATACTATATAGTAGTAAAGGTTATTAACAGTCATGGTAGGTGTTTAATTAAAACCCACGAGGTCCCGGCAGTTTTGAACATATTACTTTTAAGTAATATGTAATATTAAAATAGTTGTTGTCTGCAGAAGAAGGTATGTGCAAGTTTTTAAAAGCATTTTGAGATTTTCTGCAGTGTATAATATGACTTAAGTTGTCAGACTATCAGTTGCTTTGAAGTTGGAAGTTGCTTAAAAGTTCGACAGCTAAACCCTCCCAATCACTGTTTTTCTAAGAAGATACTAAATCTAATCATATTTATGAGCCTCGAATATAAACTAGTTTCAAATCTCTAATTATGATAATAACTTATTTTCTTAGAAATCCATTATCATCTTATAGTATGTGATATATCGTGTAGAAACAAATACTTACGAAAGAAAGAATATCATTATTTAGATTAACAAAGAAGACATTTAATAGCATGTGACAGTGGTATAAGAATCTGAGCAGTAAATATATACAAATTAGCCAACACTACTTTTTAGACAAATCTCGTTACACAATGGGAAATATGAAAAATAAACACAGAATTACACCTCGAACTTGTTATACAACATGATCATACTAACAATGATAGCAATCAGACATGTCAGAGTCTTGAACTACCAATCGGTAATCCAGTCATCGTTACGGCAGTGGGAGATTCACACGGTTGAGCATGATTATATGAATGATGGGATGTCATAGCAGTATGCCCGTCCGAATGGCGAATGGTATCCACTGTTCTAATTCCAACTGGTTTCCGCTTTGTCAGGCAAGTTGCGCTGATATTTGACAGTGTGTAAAGATATGGATTGATTGACGAATTGATGGGGATGATAAACACCACACTCCAAGCGTACATTTGTTCTGGAATGGTTAGTGCTCCGGATTGAGATAGAATACCCATGATTATGATGGGTACCCAACAGGCAAAATCGGTACCAACAATGAGCGCCATCTTTGCCGCCACTTTTATCTCATTGGATAAATTCTTTGATCGTCTGGCTTGTTTACGGGATTTTTTCACGACGACAAATATGCTTATGTAACATACAAATACTGCTACGAAACACAATAGATTCAATCCCAGATAGATGACAATAGAAAATGCCCATGCTGGCTCCGAGTTGGCAGAAATTCTCTCTTCATAGATGTATTTCTTCTTTTCAAGACTATATTTCCACACACTGGAATCGTTTACCGCATCCGTTTTGAGGGGAAGGCCGACACACACATCCGACAATCCATAAAATCCTTCGATATGATCACCAAGGAATGTTGCTAGAAGACCTATGATGGCTGCAACTATCCAAATACCTACTGATGTTTTACGGACTGAAGAGGTTTCCAGGCTACATCTGGTAAACGGGAATGCAATTGAGATGAAGCGATCAATGCTTATAACTGTGACAAGAAACACTGATGCCTCACTTGAGACTACCGATAAAAATCCAGCAAATTTGCACATGCCACCTGTTCGCCATTTATCCGCGTAAAGAAAGTAGTCCTCTCCAAAATATACATCTGCGCTTCCGATGATTAGCATGTAAGTTCCCATGAGGGCATCGGAAATAGCTAGGTTAGCTATAAGGCAAGATTGTACCTTGCCTTCTCTCCGACCCGCATTCTTTATACGTAATATTACGACAAAGCTATTGCCAACGACAGCACTTATTCCAAGGAACCAAATAAAGAATCGGAGCACACCATTTGGCATCAAGCGATCGCACGATGAAAATGAATCCGGTGGCGTCTGACATTCCATGGGGTAGTCAAAGAAGCAACACAAGCGATGATCATCACAGGTTCTGAAATAAAAAGTTTAAGTAAATCAACATCTTGGGTGGGCTATAAGAAAACATTATAATAGGGCAGTTTACACTTCGTTATCATTGATATAGACCGCATCATTCTTGGAAACTAATCTTCATTATCCGTAAAAATACGATATGATACGATCTTGAAATTGCGATTGGATGTTTCAAACACATGGATAAAAAACAAACAACAACAACAACAAAGTATCCACAAAATGTGTAATCCTAATTTCTAGGAACACACCAAGCATTGAATGAGCATATCATTACTAACCAGCTTGGTTGCAAGGTTGCAATTGCCCGAAATTAACAAAAAAGAAGATATTTCTTACGAATTTGATGAACTTATGTTAAGTTTGTGTGCAATACAAAAATACCGGGAGTTTAGATGAAATAATTACGGGGACATTAATTTCGAACGAAGGCATCCAAAAAAAAGAAAGATCTATGGTCAGTTACTATGAGAGAATAGAGGTGAGAGAAAAACAATACAATTTTACTATTGTGTTATGGATGACATCTTAATTTGAACAAACATTTATATTTGAACAACTAGGAGATGTCCTTGATTAATTCATTCATTAACTAGAATATTTATGAATGCCATTTTTGAGCAGTATGATGAGATAGACAATGTAAATGCATTATAAAATATCCCCAAGTAAAATTATAACTTTTGTGAGGGTTTACTATTAAGCGACCAAGTACTTTGATAAAGACCAATATTGTTTAAGAAATGTTTTACAATACAATAAGTAAATTTGCCGTACACTTTATAAACCCTGCAAGCAGAGGACAAGATAGCTATATGGACACCACCTACTTGGCAGTGAATGATATGAATCATAACGAGTATACGTTGTCCGGATTTGCGCACAAGAGATATGTTTCTTAATAACTTACAATGTTTGCAGATTGTTGAGTCCTCGGAACATTGCTCTTGTTGGATTGGTTATATTAGTTCCTTGCATTGATCTAGTAAATAATTATAAACAAATACGTTTCAATTGTTGTTACATACAGGGTGAAATAAAATGGCACATTATTAGATGTTCATACGTCTCAAAGACTAATTCGAATCGAGACAACCTAGGCATTTTTAAAAGAATTTATGTTTTATTTTTGGTCTATTTCGCGTTTACACAATTGTACACCGCAGTCTTCATGAAATAAGGTTTAATAACAAGTTTTCCATAAGAAAGTATGTTTTTCACTAATAAGAGTGAACATGAAACTTATGTAAAAATGTTCAATATTGTATAAGAAGACTAAGAAGGGCTATTACAAATTTATGAATTCATATTATCTATACATCCTATAGGAGTTTTATTCACGATGAATACGAGAACACATTTATAAACTCGTAATTTAAATACTAACAAGGTTTTCAATGCAGGAAGATCAAAGAAGGTTCCTTCATCAATATGCTGTATAGGTGTCCCGCCAAGGTTCCTGGAAATTAAAATAAAAACAACGAGCATATTACTTTTTCAACTTGAAATCTGAAAGAAGAACAGGAATTATTCATCCGATTATATATCTGATAATGTTACGGAAGTGAATATAATATCTTTGATTACCCAAGAAAAGTATAACAAGTGTTCTTGAATTATTCATTGTGTTAGGGAGCACATCAAAACTCGACCGCCCGGCAACCGCCGGTTTCGTGGGGTTCCTAGCGGTTGCAGCCGGTTTCTATTGTTCTAAACAATGATATGCGGTCCAACCGGGCGGAACCGGCGGTTGACGCGCGGTCGAGTTTTGATGTGCTCCCTTACTGAATTATTCATTGTGTTACTGAATTATTTAAAAGGCCCTATATTGTACTTACAACCAGTCCAGATGATCCAATCCACGAAACACCCCGTGCTGTAATACTTTGATGCTGTTATTTTCCAGATCTCTGTAATAGATATTGAGAAACCCGAGGTGATTACCCGCAAACAGAATGCACTCATGTCATGTAGATAGTCATCAATTGTTAGCATTTTAAAGTCAGTGTGTTATATTGGGCACATAGTTTTGAAAGCGTTATACGTGATAGTCGCAATCACACCAATTACACGTTTTTCCTATCAAATGCAAGTATCTATTATTATAAGAGAAAGAGGAATTTATTATTATATATGTAGCCCAGAACAGCATGCAAACACTTCATATCAATAAAAAAGTAAAACAAAAAAGAATTACCCATAAATTAGGTTTTATAAGTGTGCAAATTTGGCTGATGCCTTAAATATAGTTATCTTGAATAGATTCTAATAGATTACTAAGGAAATAAGGAAACTAGCTAATATTTACGTGTGAAATATACACCTAGCAACAAAAGTCCCGGACCACGTGCTTTGAGGTTGGTTAATTCAAAATAGGTAATTGGTACCAAAAATCTGAGATATACATTAAATGAGCAAATTTCTTCTCCGCAGTTTGATACCTCATTCAACAAAATCGAATGGAAATCAATGATTTCCTATACCTAGTGCAACTTTGCTGTTGTTATGCGTGGTCATTGCAATCACCATAACTTTAAGAGTATCCATTCGATTTTGTTGAATAAGGTATCAAACTGCGGAGAAAAAATTTGCTCATTTAATGTATATCCCAGATTTTTGGTACCGATTATCTATTTTGAATTAGCCAACCTCAAATCACCTTGCCCGGGACTTTTGGTGCTAGGTGTAGTACTTAGTTGTTGGTGTTTTAGCATAGATTATATGTTGACACGATTGCATATCGCAACAAAACTGGTGATCGCAACAAAACTGGTGATAAACAGTTTTTGAAGCTGGATGGATAGAGATAGAGTTGTAACTGATAACCTATGACTAATGTTCGGTGACAAACCGTTGAATATATTCCTTTTAGTGAATCCTTTTAGTGAATACACGCACTTACAGAAACGTTGTATTAGTAAGTCCTCGAAATGCGTTTGTTTCCACTGAAGTAATGTTGTTATCAAATACATTCCTGTAAAATTAAAAGAATCAGAAAATATTAAGTGAATAAGTAGAATATTATGTACTCCGGATAACATAAAATTGCATTATGACCGAAACATAAAGACGCCTTTAATACAAGTTTATGACCTCATCTTGGGAACATTGAATCTTAATTTCACCGCGAACAATACTTAGTCAGTGAATCATTCTGGCTCTAGACTTGACTTGAACATGCTTATTGACACCATCAAATGTTGATGACAACCATCTGTAGTTCAATGGATCGCCAAAAAGGCTAAACTCAATGGTCTCCTCGTCACCGTTAGTGGGATGTTATTGTTAGTCTTAATTGAATTTTTTATCTTTTGTTGAGTTTGTGTTCTCTGAATTTTACAATAATTTGTCAAAGTTTAATTTATGATTGACTATGACCTGATAATTGGCAACAGATGCTTTATAGAGATTTTGTGATGCTTTTCGCATGATAGTCCGTTGGCAGAGCCATTTGACCTCAAAATGAAGTATGCGGGAAGTTTTATGATTGTTTCTGGGTGACTTTGACGTGCTGATTTCAAATCTGGATGATGCCAATTCGTAGATGTTGAGCGTTTTGAGAAATAAGGGCAGTGGCGTAGCTCAGGGGGGGCAGGGGGGGGCAGTTGCCCCCCCCCCCCTGACAGAACGTTTTTGTGCCCCCGCCCCCCTTTGTGCCCCCGCCCCTCTCTTTGGATATAGTGTTTATATGCGGGGTAACCATTTAAAAATGACCATTTTAGCTTGGTTTTTAAAAATAAATGACCATTTTTGTTAAAAAACTGCTTAAAACCCTGAAGATTGGCCAAAATTTGTTGACTATAGTGCTTTTTTGACTGGGAAACTTTGTGTCCGTGCGAAATTTTTTGACCGTGCGAATTTTTTTGACTTCATCCCCCTGTCCAAATCACATAAATAAGGTGTCAAATTGTTTGTCTCGCTTCATAGATTATATATATTTGTAAATGGATGCTGCAATTTCTCATTTCCATATTATTAAATGGCCGCAATTGTCAATCAACGGGGTAACTGAAATACAGATACATGTATATACCATACTGTCATTCAAAGACATCATTTTTGACTGATAACAAATTGGAAGTGAAATTGTATTCAACGCATCGATATCATATCAACCCCTTCAATTTTCAATCAAAATAGTTTACCTTGAACACCAAAAATCTCCCGAAACATGGTACATTGTCAATCAACGGGGTAACTGAAATACAGATACATGTATATACCATACTGTCTTTCAAAGACATCATTTTTGACTGATAACAAATTGGAAGTGAAATTGTATTCAACGCATCGATATCATATCAACCCCTTCAATTTTCAATCAAAATAGTTTACCTTGAACACCAAAAATCTCCCGAAACATGGTACATTGATAAACCAATGCAAACAATAGCATATTTCAAACAATTCTCATAATACTCAAATGGGAATCAACAATAATTAAATTGATTTTGGAATTCATAAGCATAGTTATCGGAATCAAAGAGTACCTCTATTTCTCGTTCCCACACTCACTTGAACAAATACATATCCACGTGACGCATTAATATGCTAAAATTGTTAATGTTAAATTTTCAATTGATTGCTTAATATTCAATTTAAATTTAAAAAAATGGCATATTTCAACAATTACAATGATCAAATTCGGATGTGAATGCTGAAACCCGATTGAATTGCGAGCCTATTCATTTGAATCAACCGGTACCTCCTGTTCCTCATCCTCGGTGCTCACTTTTGACAACTGACTATGACAATTGGTTATGCATACATGCACAAAATATTGTGCATTAAGATGTGCACGTAACACAACCGCATCTTGTTGCGCAGGGTTGAGCTGCAGCACATCCACAACATACCATCTCCAGAATTTCATCTGGTGCTGCTGGTCTGTCTGGTGGTAAGTGTACTGGGATGAGAGTCTTTGTTGGTTCATCACGGTTCCAGCCATATTTAATTGGACCGAGTGTTGAAGGGTCTGATGAATCTGCAGATAACCATATTGAAGTTTGTAGATGCCCGTTTGACATTTTCGGTAAATGACTCCGTAGTTGGTGGAATTGATTGTAGTTTGGTTGCACTTGTGGCGTTATCCAAACTTTGATGTCCAGACCTGGAAACAGAGCTCTGACATATTACTTGCGGCTTGGCTTCTTTTGTGTTGTAACAACTTAGAAGAAGGTATAGCCGGTTGAACCAGTTCATGGGTAAAAGAGTTAGTGTTGGCAAAGCTATCGACGTTATGTTTTCCTGTTTTGAGTACTTTCAACACTGTTGTCTTTGCTATTCCCTATAACTGAGCAACCGAATCGCATCCTGATAAAGCGTGACAAGCAAGGATGTTGTTGGAAACATCTCGGTGCTGCTTTGCTGACTCACCAATGTCAATCACCGTTCTTTGTGTGTTGAACGATTCCAACAAAAGAGTGCAGATTAGGGAGTGACTAACATAAAAGTGAAGAAGTAAAATAAATACGTCAGTATCACCACAAATCACCCGAATACTACAAGGACCTCCCCGTTCTGCCACACTGAGGGTCTGACGTGCAAGGACATGCACATCTGCTTCTTCTTAAGGTATTTTGCAGAACATCCCGTGGAAAACTAATCCTTATCTATACACTGAAAACATTACTTTGTCATTTGAAGAAAGAAAAAAATTGTCATGCAGACTGTCTTATATGACAAATTAAATATTTGTCTTTCCAACTAAATAATTTGTCATGCAGCATGAAATTACAAATTATAATTTGTCATGAAAAGGTGTCTTATTTGACAAATTAAAAAAAAAAATTTGTAATGCAACAAAATTAATTTGTATTGCAACAAAATGTATTTGTCATGCTAGCAGTGTAATATGTCATGTGACAAACAATAATTTGTCATGCTGCAGTGTAATTTGTCATGTGACAAACATTAATTTGTCATGATAGCAGTGTAATTTGTCATGTGACAAACATTAATTTGTCACATTATTTACATCGTTTTTACATCGTATTTTAAGGTATTGTAACTGATTATTGTAATTTTTCTTGTATGTAAAATAGAGTGCTCAATGACGTTTAAAGATTAAACCGAGTAACTAAAATGTTTACAGGGGGAGAGAGAAGGGGGAGGGGCGTAATTCAAACCCAATTTTACAACTCAGCATCCACATGAGCATATCACGAAGGATCGTCAAACATTCCATCTGCTATATAAAACGACCATGAGTGACCTTTACGTTGTAAAACGGGTTGTGTTTTAATGTGTTTTTTATTTATTCAGGTCCAAATATCTAGAAACGCTCAAGGATGACAAGTTGGTATCATCCGGATTTGGAATCAGCATATTTTTGCAGTCTAGAATTGTCAACAAAAATGCAACAACAACAAAATCAACCATGAGTGACCTTTATATTATTGGCAAACGGGCTGAATTTTATGGGTTTTTTGTAAAAGATAATGTTATTCAGGTCCAAATATCTAGAAACGCTTAAGAATGACAATTTGGCATCATCCGGATTTGGAATCAGTATATTTTTGCAGTCTAGAATTGTTATAAAAATTGTCAGCAAAACCGACCATGAGTGACATTCATATTATAAAATGGGCTGTATTTTACTGGGGTTTTTTGTATTTAAAAGATAATGTTATTCAGGTCCAAATATCTAGAAACGCTCAAGGGTGACATTTTGGCATCATCCGGATTTGGAATCAGCACATTTTTGCAATCCAGAATTGTCAAAAAAATGTCCCGCATACCCGATTTTGAGGTTAGGGTCAAAATCGTCTCTGTGCCAAGGGACTATGACTCAGGTTATTACTTGGCCACATTTAAAACGTATTTAGCTTGCTGTTTCTAGGAATTTAAACTCAATTATTAACTCTCTTGACGTCATCTACAAAAGCGGATAACATCATTTAGTATCTGTCAGTCACCATGCCCACCAAGTTTTACTTTGGATCAAAAACAAACCTCTGAGGAAGATAACAGATTAGATTGTCGAAATCCATATGAAAAATAGTTCGTTCATATAATTTTTAGATTTATAGAACCTTCGTAAAATTAAACACAACGTTATTTTCGTCATGATTCGTGCCAGATTGATATCTATTCAAATGTTATTATGGTCCAGCGTTAGATATAATTGGGTATCCGCTATTATAGTTAAGAGTTACATTTATCTTCTAGTAAGTTGAGATGTTAGCGATAGTATTAGCCGTTCAACATACATGATACTAAACAAATATTCTATAATGCTTCAACATCGCAAATCTACCAATAGCAGTATTGATTCAACAAAGCGTACGCGGTATTATTACTGCAACAATGACAAACGTTGTCCTTGATCCATGATGGACTTGTAGTTAGTTCTACTTCATATTTGTTTATGTTATAAACATAATAAACGCTTCTCTAACGCTAAGTCACTTTCAGAAGTCAACATTGAGTGGTCTATCCGTATTCTTTGTCGCATGCTTCGGTTTTCCCAGAGCCAATCGGGATCGATGGTCGGAAAAACGATGTCAACGACCTATTCTAAAAGAAAGCTTTTGCAGTTCCAGCTTAGGGAATCAAAATCCGTCAGTTCATCAAGAATTCGGGAGGTGATGTCCATAGCTAGATTATACAGGGTGTTTCAATCTGAGACGAATATACCTAAAGGTATTCGTCTCAGGTTTCAATAATAAGGAAGAAAATTCGGAAGATGATGTCCATAGCTAGATTATATTAGAGAGTTTCAATAGTAAGGAAGAGAATCGGAAACTAATGTCTATAGCTAGATATACAGGGTGTTTCAATGGTAAGAAAGAAGATTCGGGAGCTGATGTCTATAGCTAGATATACATGGTGTTTCTATAGTATGGAGGAGAATATTATAGGAGCTGAGATGCCCATAACTAGATCATACAGGGCGTTTCAATAGTAAGAAAGAGAATTCGTGAGCTGATGTCCATAGCTAGATATATAGGGTATTTCAATAGTAAGGAAGTACAAATATTGATTGCTCCAAAGATATGAAAGGCAGACATTCGTGTTTTTTCTCCACCACACATTATCAAGAACATCTTACTGAGTGCAGAGTCAATGTAAATACGATTTCTTGTATAGTCCAGCATGCTCAGGAATACCCCCAAACAAACAGTGTAAATCATGTGCTAAAGTAATTAACAGGTGAATGATAATACATGGCACAGATAGGCATCTTGGCCACGGATATTAAATAGAAGTTGAATCACAACTAAAATATGTAATTAAAAAAAAGAGAGGGTCTTTAAGAAAACAAAAGAGGACTGAATTGAAGTCATATCAATTGTACTACTTGCAGCAGGATTTTCTGAAAGAGCCTCGTTTAACAACATTATAAGCCTTTCATTGCATTGTAATGTCAATGGGAACCAGTAGAGACTGGTGACAGAAATCAGTGGTCATGTGATGAAAGTGAAGCATGCTGGTGTTGCTCAAGAAATCTTTGTTGGAGTTAATAAGAAACGCCAATCAGTTATAAATAAATCATTCAAATCATTCACTTTATAAAATGGTCGTCGTCAATTGCGTCCAATGTTATTATTATTATCATAAATTTGTCTTAACTAATACAGTGTGTACGGGACGCGCAATTTTTTCGTAAACCAGCGAGGGATTGAAACATGTGTTAGGGTTAACGGTTTAACATTTCGATAGGTTACGAGGAAAAAAACGCCGGATAAAGTCACGGTGTACCAAAATGTAATCCCACAATGCAAATAGTGCATATGGATTGCAATGATTACGTGCCAAGGTTTTTGTTGTGTGCCATGCTTATCATGCTTAAAATAATAATAAAAATAGTAATGAATTTCTACAGCGCCATCTATCTAGGCAACTTATTCCGAGGCGCTATACATACAAATGAAAACATGTACATTAACCTGGAAATTAAACATGATATGCACATTGAAACAAATATATATTTTGAAACAGTGTTTAAAAGCATTAATTGAAATACAACAACAAATGTGAACAGGAGGAAGAGTGTTCCATAATTTGGGTGCGGATATGAAGAAAAAGCTCTATCATTACACGAAGATAATGTTTTTGGTGTTGAGAGATAGATTTTATTTCATGATCTGAGAGTCCTTGTTGGCTCATAAGCAGTAAGAAGCTGGTTAATGTAAGATGGCGCGAGTCCGTTGAGTAATTTCCATGTGAGGAGAAGAATTTTGAATTAAATCCTTTGACGAATGGGTATCCAGTGAAGCTGTATAATAGTTGGCGTGTATGTGATCATATTTACGAGTCGAACCGCATTTTAAAACTATAACACTCTAATTTAATCAAATCATAGTTTGCAATCCTTGTCGAGTGTACCATATATTTACAGTTGGTATTTCTCGACGATGGACAATAGCATTTTTATTGAATAAACTTGATTTCTTTCGAGCATTCTTTATTCTAAACTTATAATGTATTCAACGTCTGTTGACTAGATTATGTATTCCTCCTGCGTTGACGATAACTTACACGTCTGGGACCTGACGGTGATCATATTAAAAGGTCTGAAAAAATCTTATTGAATATTATCCATTAAAACGCTGCTGCTAAGGATATTACTGAAATGGTTACTCTCGGGTATTCGATTTTTCTCTACACGCACTGCAGTATTTATTGAAATAACACGCATAAGTGACTAGAAACTAAAAGGACATGGTAACTCCATCGGAAATCATAACGTTTTTTGGTAAAAAGACAACGCGTAATTTACTTCATTATTGCTACTTACAAGAACTGTAGATTGCGAAGTCCTGTGAAAGTTCCACTTCTCAAAACGGTAATGTGGTTCTTATGAAGACTCCTAAATAATAACAATTATAAATGCTATTATGATATCACGCTTAAAAGGCTAGAAATAGAGAAAAACCCTTCATTAATCTCTACTTACACACAATAATATTTATTAAATATTTTCTTTTTTTTATCGTTCGATTTGATTGAAATCCAACCCGGTTAGTATTTAGCAGTTGGCAATGAAACTAAGTAACAGCATTCATCTATTGACGTGTCGTAGTATTTGCAAACAAACAGTTAATATCGCATTTCGCATCAAATCAGCGTTGTGTTAGCTATAAGCCTGCCATTCTATAAGTGGTTATAACCATGAGATTTGTGTTGCATTAATTGGTACTTACAAAGATGTGACAGAGTCAAGTCCATTGAATGCACCATCCTCAATCACTGAGATCTTGTTTTCATAAATTTCTCTAAAAGATAAAAACATGTTTTATATAATTATGGGTTTTTCTATGCTATTTACTATTATTGTTTAATGGCGACACCACTAAAGGCCTACAGGACATACAGCGTCGATGACCACCTTATTATGTACATACTGTATTTCAAGCAGGGGGGATACCAACGGCTACTACCCCTTATTATGTACAAGTTGTACTCCAAGCAGGGGATTCCAACGGCTATGGCCCCCTTATTATATTATGTACACTCCAAGCAGAAGGGATTCCTATGGCTATGAAAAAACCTCATATGTACATACTGTACTCATAACAGGAGGGATTCCAACGGCTATGAAAACCGTGCGAAATGATTTGATTGCTGCTGGATTTGTACGCAAGTGTTATACATTCCTCATATGATGTCTATAAACACTCCAGATAAACCTATTCAAAGTACATCGAGGCGCCCATTCAAGTACATGAGTTATTATAAAGACATTAAAAAAAGTAACTCGGCTGTTGTAAAAGCACCTATAATTTTAAAAGTGTTACTCATATCCTAAAAATGAAAATACCAGGAGACGGAAAATTTAATTACGGTGATTTTGACACCTTGTTTGTTAAAATCGATAAAGTATTGTTGTCGCGGTATGTGCTTACAGATGAAAAGTGCCCATTTCCATTGTTGCAGTAACTTCTATTGATATCTCTGATTCAGCGTGAAGATAATAGCGGGAATGTTGATAGTTTGTCCATGGCGATGACCTGTCCTGTCTGTCTTCTCGGACCTTCTGAGCATTTGGAGTTTTAAATTCATCCTTTTTAATTGTAAAGAAGTACGCCTGCCATCCCCATTAAATTTGTCCCGGATTATGCTAATCAAGTTTACAGCACAGCAAGAACAGCTAATCAAAATTCCCGCTATAAATATCTTCACGCTGAATCAGAGATATCAATAGGAGTTACTGCAATAATGGAAATGGGCACTTTTCATCTGTAAGCACATACCGCGACAACAATACTTTATCGATTTTAACAAACAAGGTGTCAAAATCACCGTAATTAAATTTTCCGTCTCCTGGTATTTTTCATTTTTAGGGTATGAGTAACACTTTTAAAATTATAGGTGCTTTTACAACAGCCGAGTTACTTTTTTTTATGTCTTTAGTACAAACACAGCTGTCCCGCTCCCACCTACACATCCTGAGTATTAACAGTGTGCAGACGTTTGGTGAGAACCTAGAATTGTTATTATTTTTATTCTTATCAGGCCTACAGCTTCACCATAAACTTACAAATTCTCCAAGTTTTGCATTCCCCAAAACACATTTTGCTGTAGAACGTTCAATGGCTGAGAGTAAAGCTCACTGAAATAAATGCACATAAAAATATTGTCAAATTATTAAAAACACACGTTAATTTTTTTCAATCAATACCACTATGAATACTAGTTATACAGTAGTTATAAGAGTAGACAGAATGCATTGTGATGCTGATGCACTCATACAAGACATGCATATTTCCATACCATGTTGAAACATACTTAACAAGAATAACTCACTAGAATGTCCAGTATTGTACCAACTGGTATTACGAAGTACAGTACAACATACGGTATGTCAAGTGAATTTTGTTCTCCAAATTATAAAAAACAACTGCATTTGCTAATTGTTATCATTATATTTCACCATTTATATGATTTCCTCCATGATATATCAACAATTCACTCGTCCTCAGATGTCAGTGGACTGTTGGTAAACGTCGCATCTGCACTATTTAAAATCCTGTACTGTTTTATATGAAATGTGCATATTTTCCTGGCTTTTTAAGCAACTTTTAAGGATTTATTTCTGCAACTGGTAACATTTGTAATATTATGCGCTTATTATAAGGAAGTTTTCTGATTAGATTATAATTAATATATTTATGTGGTTTAATGACCTACCAAGAGGTCGTCGATTTGAATCCAGACATAAGAAAATGTCTTATTTTCCCGTTTTTGTGCACTCCAGGATAAAGACTGTCCTGTAATTAAACTTTCATATGTGCGACATCCCTTCAACGAATATCCCCAAGTATTCCCTTGCAATGTAATGTCAATGGGAACTTGTAGACACTTGGGACAGACAAAAATAAATTTGATGTAAATGAGCCTGTATGATCAAGAAATCTTTCTAAAGGACTTTCTTTAGTCTTGAACTCCAGGTGAGGCGAATTGTCAACAAAGGTTGTCAAAAGTGCATTTGCAAAATGATTCTTATAAACAGAAAGTATCATTCGGTTATTATAATATATAATCTAGTCAATAAAGGATTAATAACTTTAGCTCTACAATCTATACTATAACTTACAAGCTTCTTAGGGAATGCATATCACGAAATGCACCTGGTTTCAATACAGAGATATTGTTGCGTGCGAGGTCACTGTGAAAAACCAAGAAAAACCAGATAGAGATACACCAAATATTATATAACATTTGTTGAGATTAAAGCTGAAGATAATATTCCAATAGACATGGAAACTATTTGCACTGATTATTTATTTTACAAATGGGTTAAAACGATGATGTGACATAAAGACTGAATCTATAACCAATAATGCGAATCTGCTGAACATGTCACAGACCTAAACAAATACTTTATTTAAAATTGTTATCATTAGAAGAATGTTCCGTCTTTACAGAGATACACTATATCAGACATGGCTATACAATATAAAACAGACATTGAAACCTTTCTCAATTGGAAGTCCACAGTGATGCCTACTTGATATGTAACCCTAACCTTATAGATATTCCCTGGATTGGATTTTTTCCATGTTAACAATATTGTGAACGCAACGTGAGTGGTATTACCAAACTGAAATCATGCAAGCTGACGCAGGATATATTATAACTCATGAAACGGCGTTATCTTACTTTTCTTTAATTTTATATCTTGTTTGCAATATTAGTAGATTCCGTTTATATAATTAAATGTGATCATTAAAGTGCTTGTAAACATGTTAACGACATTTACGCGAGATCTATACACTGTATCGTTAACGCTATGCCTTATCGTTATACAATAGTCCGTTGAGAGTTTCTGTATTTGGTCCTCTACACTCTTAAGTCCTGGAATAAGAATGATGCTGTTTAAGAGGAAAAGGTTTTTCTACAACGACTGATTACTTCCATTAAACCTTTCTGGTTTATACCGGCGTGCGGTGGCGTTAAACTAAATTGTTCAATATTCATTAATTTTTCTCGGTTTTATGAGGTATTAAACTTTAAGAACGTTTTAGGGAAATTAGGGCCGCGTTAGCTCGGTTTAAGAACCGCGACTGGTTTCACACACGAACTGCATCGCTCATGAACTAAATCAGTTTAGGTAACTTATCCACGTGCATCTGGTCAACGTGACATCATGGCGGACGAATGGGTTAAATATCAATTGGCAAGTTGGAACCTGTCATCGGAGCTGACAGCGATGTTTGAAGGTGAGATTGTGGTGTGCGTTTTGCGGTTGCACAGGTCAGCTGCCAGGTGGGCCTAAATGATGTTTTCTGAGCGATTTTCGCCGGGGATTTTCGGTAAATTTTTGGATAGATGGTCATGACTCGCCGGATGCATCATGATATTGATAAGCTTATAATGCATGCGAGACTCAAACATCATTTGGGCCTGCCTGGCGGTTGATTTGTGTGGTTGCGAAGCGTATATTGTAGTCTTGCCTTCAGGTGTCGCTGTCAGCTCTGATGATGGGTTCCAACTTGCCAATAACCCTGGACTACTACGTTGATTCCATAAACAATAACAGTATAAGCCTATACAGTTACTGGTTAATAACTGTTGATTCCATAAACAATAACAGTATAAAGCGTTATACTAAATCCTATACAGTTATTGGTTAAACGTGTTAAGCAACCAAGTTAGTTAACTGTTAAACTTTTAGTTGGTTAGAGCGTTTTAAAGAAAATGTGTACGAATGATATTATTTAAAGAATAAACTGAGCTACGAAACAAAATGATGACTTTGCAAAGACAAAATGCAATACCATACACGTACCAATAATCAAAACATCATAATGTTCATATTTTTACAATGAATTTTGATTTGTGTCCTTGCAAGTTTGTTTTATAGCTCAGTGTATTAATAAGGCATGTGTTTGTTCTAATGGCGATGTTTGAAATGAAGAAGTGAATAAAAGCTACCGATCTCCACTGGGAATGATGTATGATACGGCTAGGACTGGTCAATGACATGATTTCAATAGAGAGAGAGATGGGTTTAGACCAAACAAAATACATCAATATTTTACGCTTTTAGCCCGGAGCGTGAACATGATTTCATACCTTTATGTATAAAATATACTCTCTTGTATCCATTCTATTTTCGTACATTACTTTTCATTCAAGTGATGGTCAATAAATTACAATTACAATAATGGTTGATAGAAATGCTCGGGTAAAGATGTCATTAATCATGTACAGTTTTATTTTACCATTTGCACAGCTAGTATGAGATAAGTAGTGTGGATGATGAGACAAATATGCTAAGAGAAAAACCCATGGGATGTCAGCTTTATTTGCTTAACTATTTCGCAATTCGTTTTATTGACAGACCAATCCATTGAGATTTCACCCGCAGGTGACATTGTTACGAGCTAACAGATAAATGTTCTTCATCGACCAACGTTTTGCGTATGAAAAGATGGTGTCATTTTTATTATATGTTCAAGATTATTATCCCGGGAGTCAGACTGATGTGTCAATAAGATCAACAGATATCCAGATAATAATGCATCTGCCATATTCTATCAGATTATTATGAGGAAACTCCTGAACTTTCAGCCATATATTACCAATCAACATCACATAGACACCCCGATAGACACCCGTCCTTTCGTGCTGCTCTCTCCTATGATCTTGCAGTTAAAGTTTCTAGATCAAAGATGGTTAGCAATACAGGGTCATTAATGTCATTTTGGGTTCTTATATGTAACACAATTCATTCTTCATCCTCACGTACATAGAAGGAATTAACACGCGGGATAGTTTAAATAGGAAGCTGTCAATTATTCCCTTAGAGCTAATGAGAATAAGCGTTATGTGAAACCAGTGACAGTTGTGAAACGCTTTGAAAATGTTACTGACAGTCGCCCTTTGTTTCAAGGGCATAAATAGGTTAGTGTTATTGTGTCTCTTTAAAATTATCAGAGATGATGTTAAATTGTAACATGACGGTGATGTTTTGGAAAGTTGGTAAGACGTTAATGGTCTGATAAGAGCCATTTGAATACAGCTGCAGACGATACATGTGCAACCTTCAATTTTTCATAATTATTTGATAGAAAATGTAGCTCAAACATGTCATCGTATCGATAACATGAATCACATAGACAAGCTATCCTGCAGGTATGTCTATCAGACGCTCATTGATATTCAAAATTTATCACGGCAAGATATCACCGGCTGACATTTAAAGTTAACATGTCGCTTAATATCGTTATCTTGACATGGCTTTGAATTTCACTTTCTTCCGTCTTCTTGTAGCGTGATGTCCTATCTCGTATATACACAATGAGGACACAATGTCTCGGGTAAAACATGGTCAATGTTTGCCAAGAATATTGTTATGATTAAAGGAGCATTGTGGAACTTCGAGATATAATATTATTATTCGTATAGGCAACTATTGTTTTTAAATGAGTACAAGCACAATTGCATGACTTGTAACATCTCTATTTATATGATCAGTCGCATTTCTTCTAAAAGGTAAAATAAACTGAAAACTGAAAATACATAACATTATTGAGTTTTGTTAAAAGAATTCAAATAACTAGCCACTAAAATATACTTTCTTATTTTTCACGTTTTTAATTATATACTTTTTGAACATATGCAACGCTTTGTAGACAACTGTCACATTTACTGAGAAAACGAAACATAACATAATGCCTTTGTCATCAACCACCAACATTTGACCAAAATGTGTGATATAATATCCCGAATCATAGAATAATAAAAATGACACGAGTCATCATTAAGTGGTTTTCTTCCATAATATGAACAATAATAGATACTTATGACGATACCTGTCAAGAAATAGTTGAGCAAGTGCATGGCCATACATATTTCATAACTGGACTACCTGACTTGCTTATGTAAATAATGATGTTAAACTACTTGAAAACTTGTTGCCGGGTTAAACTAATACTGCGAGACAGAACGGAGTATGGACTGGAATTACAGATAACCAAATGAAAGCATGGCATTTTATGGACATCGAACAAGAAAAATGTTAAAGCGATCACATAGATATTTTTACTGCGATTATTAAAATGAATGGTTTATCAATGGATTTTATTTTGTCTTTGTATTCACTATGGTTTCCGCGTTTGGTACCTTTATATTTCCATCATGGAATGATGTATATATATAATATGCGCATAAATGATAGTTTTCGTAGAGCGATTGCCCTGGCGTTGAGGTCTCGGACACCATTGGATACTAACTTTCACGTGGGCGACCCGGGATTGATTTGTGGCGCAAAGTGCAAACGTTGCCGGATTCCCATCATATATGTGACATGATCAAGCGAAATGAGTCACATGTCGACAGTTTTCAATTTTGATATTTGTCAATCATTTAAAAGCAGGTGAAAAATGCTACAGTATGGTCCCAACCCCATTAAAATTGGACTTCTAGTCTTTAAGTTGCAAACATTTTTTTCGAACTGAGAAAACAATGTAATACATAACAATTTTGTCCCTTCTGTTACCTTTAACTCAAAATCAATATTCCCGAAAAAAAGACTCATTCCGCTTGATCACGTCACATATAGCCCAAAAATCCCCTTGATAGTTTAATCCACAATTCGTAACCTGGGGCGTAAGGGTTACAAGATTTAACTCACTATTTTGTAAGCACAATTATTGACAGTTAATGACTTGCTATGCTATTGACAATAATAAGAGAGAAGATAATCGTATACTTACAGGTAAGCTAAGTTCTGTAGCCCATCAAACGTCCCATATTCCACCTTTGTTATAGAATTGTCGGAGAGATTTCTAAAAAATATCAAATAACAATTAAACAGAGACGGTTATTAATGTTATTAATGTTATTAATGTGAAATGTGTTATGTAATGTAATGTAATGTAATGTGATGTAACGTTATATAATGTGATGTAACGTTATATAATATGACGTAACGTAACGTAACGTGATGTAATGTGATGTGATATGATGCGATGTGGTGTTATGTTATGGGATTTGATGTGAGAAATGTAATGTGATGCGATGATGCGATGCAATTCAATTCAATACAATGCAATGCAATGCAATGCAATGCAATGCAATGCAATTCAATGCAATTCAATTTAATTCAATGCAAAAATACCGTGATTTGCTGGACATCTAGTCACTGTTATCGGTCTAGACGGATCCAATAATTACTTTCAAAGTAACCATAGAGGTCTGGAAGTAGAGCAACGCTCAATTAGAAATGAAGAAAAGTGGAACTTAGCCGCCATAATCTAAATTTTACCCCGAGGGCACGCATCACGATTCACGAGCATATAAGACAGGAATGCATTTTATGACAGCTGTAGTGTTATTATTCATGAAAAGTGAAATACTAGATCATAGTTGTAATTACATTGACACTTATGTGTCTGTGGACAGACGTGAATTTACTTACACATGGACACCAACTATTCTATTGATTTACCTATGAACTTAAGATGAATCCAACGGAACCAGGAACAAAACAAACCAAGGATCAAAAAAACTGATTCAAGAGGATATCTCGAAAATGTAAAATGTAAAGAATAAAAGCAAACATTTCCTATGCCCTACTTCCTAAGAACACTAAGCACCCCTGAACCTCTGAATAAACCATAGTGAACATCAACTCCTCCATATAATCATCACAGCTTAATGTCCTATTAACAACATACGGTTTCAACGGTTAATAATGTCTGCATCCCAGAGGATCATTTCCTTCTGCTCTATTTGCATTTAACAGGACAACGACACACATGGGGAGACCTAATAAGTGCATTCAAGGTAATACATCATAGGTACACAGTCCACATAATTGGGTATACAGTATGTCTTTGATCACTTGTTGCCGAATAGAATTCTTGCCTCAAAGAACTATAATTATATCTAGAATTCATTATTAAGATTATTTTATGTATCATACTCAACTTGCTTTAAGGTGTCAAGATCGTTTTTTAAAGCGTTTTAAACGTTTTCAATCGAAGCAAAACGCATCCCTGTATTATTATTTGTTTACGACAGGTGAGGTGAACTCCTGATCTTATCAAGTAATTAATATTTATAGACTATCGATGATAAATTAGCGACTACGGTACCGGGAATAGTCTGCGAGGCAGTATCTTAATATCTGGTGATATAGATAATGTATGTCAAAATAATGTAAGAATATGTGCTCAGTAGCTACGGAATTGATCTAAATGGTTCATTTATGCTTCGGAGGTCACGAAAGTGCCGTTTGAAAGCCATACGAGTCGCAAACAAATTCTGTATCCTTAAATTCCAATCCATATGCAATATTACAGTTTATTATCCCTATTGAGACCCACAAAAGACAACAGCCTCTGGTTACACGCGGCTTGTTGCCAGATTTAGTCAGATGCCTGCCAATATCCTGATCACTAATACTATTCCATACTATATTACGCTCACAGGCTTTCACTTTGTTCATGTTATTTTATCAAAACCAAATGGCGGATATGATATTTACAATAGCAATAAAATCCTTGTTTATTATTTTGACCTGTATTCGTCTTTGCAATACGGGAGAAAACATCCCTACCAAATTTGTACGTAAGAAGAAGATTTTCCTAAGCTATATAGTTTCAATTTTACTTATAATTGAGACATACGTTATACATATGCACCTGTATGTATAATGTTACCCGACTAGTTTCAAGCCATAGATGTGAATATTCTCAAAATGTACTTAAACTTCATCCAAATAAATGCCAACGGTTTCAATTTTGTTCCAAACTGAGTATATTCATCATTTTTAACGCCACAACGAACGTATTTCTAATGGTCTATGAACTTTTGTTTTACTATTTTCTTACCATGTAGGCTATCAATGTATTTATCATATCGAAATTCAAACTGTTCTATTTTTTCTGCAACTAACGAATGTGGTTTAAGCAAATATCCAAACTGACGAATGAGACTTTGCAAAAAATTAAATTCACACAAAATTAAAGACTGGAATATAACGAACTAATGGAGGTGATTGGACGATCATAACCGTCCAAATCGTTCTGACGCCCAAAATATAGTTCACAAAAAATTAAAGACTGGAATATAAAGACATTTAGGAAATAATGGGTCTCAAGTTTGAGTTGTATATAAAACTGGTAACATAAAACCGTTATTTTTACCATGCAAGTCAAGTGGTTTATTTGAAGTTGGTCTGAATTTATACTATCAAAATATGGTCAAAGGGGCTAAAATAGCAGGTGTCTGCTCCTTTCCAAATAACAACGCAATGTGACTTGGATTGCTAGTTAGGGCCGCCTACACAGGATTGGGATGTGACAGGATTTAAAAATAGTTTTTCACTTCATACCGATGTGAAAGGAGCCATATTCCGGCCTCCATAGATAAACACGGAACGAAGCGTGAAACTAGTGTTGCGTGTAGAGATGAGTGCCCTATTCCATAGGAAGTTTAATTGGTCAAAACACATCTTGGCTATCTCAATCAAAGCAGGCTAAAAGCTCGGCGCTCTTCGCAGCAAGGTTGCAAATAAATTGACGGTCATATGCAGATCCACTGTGTACAAATCACAAGTCCGCAGCATAATGGAGTATGCTTCACTAGGCTGGGCAAGCGAATCACCTACTATCCTAAGCCAGCTTGACAACATCCAAAGGAAGGCATTCAAAATCATTGGAGCTCATGAAGCTACTGGTCTATCGCATCCTGGCATTACCAGCCTACTTTACAGGCGACAGGTAGCAGCAGCCACGGTCTTTTACAAAATGCACACCAACCACTGCAGTCAATAGTTAGGTCACCCAAGCCCTATATGAAAGCTATGAAGATTGTTTAACGGGGTCAGTCGTCACAAACATGCACAAACACAATAGTCAAACGACCTTGCTATTGCCATGCTATTGTCAACACTCCCTACACAGAGGTCTGCAGTGCAAATCTGTACGATTTTCGCCATGTAATGTCTATGGCAGATTTCATTTCGTGGTATAAAGCTATGAGGTTTCCGTGGTCTTCGCTATCTCCAAGAAGATAGAGCAATACGTACATGGACTTTTTTTGTAGACGAGAGTTCATTTCATGATTTGGTGAGGTTTAGAATGAGTTAGGATTCCTGTAATTTTGAAGACCACGGATTTTCAAAACGTGAATTTTCCAACATTTTACGACATAAATTTGGTCACCAAACGTGTTTAAAACTATACATTTTACCGTTCCGCAGATGTTATTGACCCTCCTCTAAAATTCTACATGATTTTTAAGACGTTTCTCAGTTTTTGAGATGCCCAAATAGACCATTTTCCGAAGCTATTTCTAGCAAATATTTAGTCACTGAGACTCCATTGTTTTCTTGCGTATAACAAAATATGACATGCAGCGTGACCTCCCTACTGGCTGACTGTCCACAAGATTTAATAGCATTGCTCCCCACACCATTACGTTTAACGTCTTGCTACTAGTTCAAGTGTTGCAATGCCAGCATGCGCTTCCATTGCCAACTGCCAGAACTTGCTGCTTAGACAGAAGCTTCATCCATACAGCGATTCCAATGTGGAACAGTCTTCCAGACATTGTTGTTGGCAACATCTTAGAGGAAGGAATTCAATATTTGTAGTGTCGTGTGAACAGACACATTTCTCCAACTCCTCAGAGTTTGTTGTCTAGGCTCTTTCCATGTCAATGACCTCAACAAGATGTTTATTTCGTCTCTTATTTATATTTTTGATGTTTTCTCTATACGTCAGGGCTTTTATCTTATACTTGTGCCACTCCACTTTCATTGGCTTTTTTAACCCTACCCATTTGTGTTTACTTGTATTATGAATATTTTCTGAGTTGCAGTGAACCAATTGATTGGCCCATCATAGCTCTCTGTAGAGAGTTACCAGTTTGATTTGTAATCACTCAGTTCATTACCTTTGGGCTATTGTTCTCATTTGCTCTTTATAAAAAAAACCTAAAAAATCCCAACACCTATACTTTACTGTACATATCTTCGTCTACACCATAATTTCGTTTATTTGATAACATAATTGATAATTTATTTTCTCTAGAAGTATGTATTATTACAAAAGCGACTTGTAGACGTAACATAGGTAGCATACCAGTATTTTATTAAAAATCATATTCATTATTCCAGTATATTTTTACATGTCATATTCATTCATATCCATGTTAATCATCATTTTGAGATACGGCATCACGTATATACCTATTTATTGATTCGTAACCATTAAAAACGAGGTCGGCCTAGCCAGTGGGCATGGCTAGTCAGTGGGCATGGCTAGCCAGTTCTGCATTAGCTAATGGTTTCCCCGGAAATCATTATACAGTATAAGTAAAAGCTCTTCAAATGTCAATGTTTATCACGTTCAACCTTTCAATCAACAACGCCTTTATATTTGTCCATACTGATGTGAGATGAATTAAGAGGATATGCCTGCAGGTGCGCAATACATACGACTTAGGTGCACGAGGCCATGTAGCAACAACTTGTTGTCTTATGAATGCTTGGCCTTACCAGTTGCTCAGATACCAGTGAATTTTCCCATTTTCTAAAAACACTTTAATGCTTGTCGGCATGACATCCTCTTTTTAGTATAATGAAGGTAACACTAGCTAAGAGGAAGGTCACCGTCGCATTATGGAAGTACGAGAACTTTCATGGAAACATTGTTTTAATGTCTGCATTTTTGGCAACAGAAGACATTCGGCGAGTGCACTAAGCGGACGTAACATATTTGTCATGGCCATGTAATGATATACATTTTATAGCGAAAGTAACTAGGGATACATTTTTGAGAGTGGAACTAATTCGAACTGGAAGTAAGACCAGCACATTTACCATGTAAATATTCCGATCAATTAGTAACGATTCATAAGCTATTCCCTTGAAAGATAACTCAGAAAGTATTTCCTTATAGTAAGCGTTCCCATGATAAAGAACACCCAATGTATGCTTCTCTGTTTTTCTACTCCCGATCAGGATCCTTGTTTAGCATTACCGTTAAAGATTAATTAATGCATGTTTCCCTGTTTTAGCACTCCCTCCAAAGATTACACAATACGCATTACCTTTTTGGTTATCCCGTTAAAGATTATTCAATGTGTGTTTCCTATTCCAGCATTCCCTTGAAAGATAACGCAGAACCGCAGAAAGCGTTTCCCTATTCCAGCGCGCCCTCTAAGATTCCCGAAAACTAAATGATTTTAGTCCTTACCCACGACAATCGATGTTCTCTCTCCCCTAGAAGCTTGTAGCCCAAGACTAACCATAAGTAATCAGGAAAGGTACTTATTGCCCACAAATGATTAAAGTTAGAACAATATAATACCAATTTTAGGACTAATATATATTACCACAGTGCAAAAGAGATCTTTTCAGTACATTTTGTAGGTTTTTGGGTGATTTTGATTGTACATGTTCTGTTAACACTGTCCAAAAGCGGGGAACTTATTTCTCGAAACTTTCAGGGCTAGCTTTCCTTCCGTTAAATATCATTCAATGTATGTCTCCCTATTTTAGCGCCCCCTAAGACTACTCGATAAGCTTTTGCTTTCTTTTAGTACTCCCGGTATGGATCGCTTAATGTATGTTTTTCTGTTCTTGCGCTCCCTTGAAAGATTGCTCAATAAGCGTTTTCCTCTCTTAGTTGATGATCACTCAAAGTTTGTTTCCCTGTTACAGCGCTTCCTAGGAAGATTACGCAATATACATTTCCCCGAGTTCAAGATCACCTTATGTTTTGTTCTGTTTAGCGTTCCCTTTAAAGATCATTCAATACATGTTTCCCTGTTTCAGCGCTCCCTCTAAAGATTACTAAAATGAGCTATTCCTTCATGTAGTAGTGTACTCCCGGTACAGATATCTTAATGTATGTTCCCCTGTACCTGCGCTCCCTTGAAAGATTGCTCAATAAGCGTTTTCCTCTCTTAGTTGATGATCACTCAAAGTTTGTTTCCCTGTTACAGCGCCTTGTAGAAAGATTACGCAATACACACTTCCCCGCGTTCAAGATCACCGTATATTTTGTTCTGTTTAGCGTTACCTTTAAAGATCATTCAATACATGTTTCCCTGTTCCAGTGCTCCCTCTAAAGATTACCCAAATGAGCTATTCCTTCCTGTAGTAGTGTACTCCCGGTACAGATATATCAATGTATGTTCCCCTGTACCTGTGCTCCCTTCAAAGATCGTTCAATGTGCGTCCCCTATTTTAATACACCCTTCAATGTACACCTTTTTAATATCACTCGATGCATGTTTGGATTCCATCATGGAATTAGCTCTTCGGTTTTTCGGATATCGGTACATTAAATGTGTAACCGCTCTTCCGATCGTTGTTGTATCTTTTTGTAACGCATGCTGTTCTAGAGGTACTTGCGCTATATAAAACCACATTGTGTATGAATGTATGTATATCTTAATTACCTACTTTGTTTAATCAATAACCACAAACCAATCAAACCTATTGTTCCTTCATCTATTGATTTTTCTCATATTATCCGTTCGGGAACTGACCAGAATTGTATTCTATATATGTTTCCCTGTTCAAGCGCACCCCTTCTAAAGATCATTTTATTATGTTTCCATGTTCGGGTGCTCCCTTTGAATATTTATCAATAATCAATTAGCGTTTACCTAATTTACTCCCATTAAAGATCAAGGTTTATTTCCATGTTTAGCGCTTCCTTTAAAGATCACTCAATGTACGTTTCCCTGTTTGAGCGCCCCTTTCAAACATTACTCAATACGATTTTCCGCCTTTTAGTACTCCCGTTAAAGATTAGCCCTATGTTTCCTATAAGACATTCCCTTCAGCATATCCACATAATATTCTGATCGTATTTTGTTGGTCATTTTACTGTCATGAAATCCTTGACAATTATAAGAACGTTGAGTGATAGGTAGAAGTGTTTAGTACATAGATTCATGCCCTTAAGCATGTATAACAATTTGAAGACTTTGATCGACACTGTTCAAGGTACTTCACTCCTCATTCAAACCTTTTATGACGGCAATATACCTGTTCGCCCACAAGATGTGTCAATATCTCAGACATTAAAGAGAAAGCTCAATGTTCAAAGCAACGTTGGTAAATAATGACATCTCATACCATTATAGAGGTTACAGGAATGGTACGCCAATGTCACGCACAGGATTCCACAATTTATACAAAAGCACTCTTCATTCATGAGAAATTATATGATTTCTTTTAGGAAGTGGGGGGGGGGGGGGGGGGGGGGTCGCGAAGCGAGCTGACTTCTACTTCAATGGGTTTAGGAAAATGATGAAATTAGGGTATTTCCAGATATAGATGAAGGCAGCCATGTTTATTTGTAGTCTATGTCACAATCGTATAAATACATGTATAATGCTGCTTAATTCAACAGTACCCACAGTCTGTGATGGAGTCAAAGCTATAACTATTTGTTTAAAAATGGTTCCTAGGAAATTGTATAAGGATTATTATAAAACTAGTATGACAAAATTTGACAAAATATATCTTGAGTTATCTTTGCAGAACCTAAAATGGGTAAAAAAACCGTGTTTTTTATAATTTTCTCCAAAATGGTCAATTTCATGATCATGGTTGGATTCATTGAACCCTTTTCTGCAAAAAAATGTATACTTTTATATATATAAATGAATAATGAAGAAGTTACGGAAGTTTAACGGAGGCTGTGCCGGAGGGTCCACACACCCCCTTAAGGGACCAGTCAGTATCTACGGAAGGGACAGGGTCATAACAATGCGGATGATGATGATTGTTTAAACATGTAATTGGAGGTAATAATATGTTTATAATTTACCGGAAGAATTAATCTTTTGCCAAAAGAGGTTAGAAAACCACTTAGTTTTAAATCCAAACTTTGATGCTCCCTAGGATGACCAGTGGCTGTCAGATAAGGGGGTTACGAAAATACCTCTTGACATCTGTCGGCATTTTCATGATCCCCTGCCTAAGAATATAACTACCCCGTTAAAGAAATCGAAATACTCACAGATAATCAAGATGTGAAAGGTTACGGAATGTGCCAGGCTCAATAGCTCGAATGTTGTTGTTTTGTAGATCCCTGAAAAAGAAAGTCAATAATCTTAGAAATATTTTCAAGACGCTTGAGGGCGGATAACCTGTAAACAGCAGCCAGCTATGAAGTGAATACACAAGATATGGCATTAAGAACTTCGTAAAAGCTAAATAGGATCGACAACATTGATTTTTTCCGGACAAAAGATTTGTACATTATGACATTGGCAGCGAGGAAAAAGAATCTGGATTCAGTTTTTATTTTACGCTGTTTATCTATACTCAGATTTGTTACATTAATGGAATATTTGAATGCCATTAATAATGACACAACTCGAAGTTGTCTTCACACCTTGATATTTGTCACATACATTCCTAATTGGCTCATATTTGAGATTATTTACCAAGCCAATATTTAGGTCAAATTTTATTAATACCATCTGAGATATCTAGACTCTGATTCGTATTTAACTGTATGGGTTGTCTTTCTATTCTACTTTTTTCTGTATATCTTGATCATTATTGAGATTGGCGCTATGTGATGTGATAACTATTCCTATTTTGATAGATATTTCTATGGGGCATAGAAAAACATATACTTACAGCTTTCGAAGAAACCTGAGCCCAATAAATGTGTCTCTGTCTAGATGCACTATATCCTCCGATTCTGAAGCCATTCTGAAGAAAACATTCAAGTGTTTGTTCAATAAATAGTCTTTGCCAACACATCTACATTGACCTACTTTAATACTTGAGCGGAAGGTATCATTTTAAGCACCTATTGTTTCTAGCGTGATGATACGATACGGGCACCTAACAGCTGTGGTATTAATATTAAATGGTGTCCGTAGCGCCGTAAAAGTGTCATTTGATAGTGCATGTGGTGAATGTAACGCCTCTACAACAATTTGAAATAAGAAAGTAATCTAGTAAACTTACCAGGCGAGGCCACACTTGCACCGACAACTATTATTTTTACTGTGGAGTATTATGGAGTCTGAACGTAAACGGTGGTATAAAACTTTATCGTTTAGTAGGTGTAAATACTGCAATTTCATTAGTTAACACAAGAGGTGCTTCGTATGATACCTTCCGCCCACGTACGTATCATTGGCAATATTTTGTTTGTATTTAAAGAATGAATGTGAACAAAAGCCCAACCGACATTAATAGAGTTAATGAACTGAGGGATAAGAAATCAAACTGGTAACTCTATAAAGAGGTTTATACGCCAATCAACTGGTTCGCTGCTACTCAGAGAGTGTACATACTAGAAACATAAATGGGCAGGGGTTAAAATGGCAATGACATAAAAATTAAAAGCTAAAAGCTCATATATAGGGAACTAATAGGCTAATGTTAACTTGAATCGTGGAAGGTGACCCGCAAGCAGATTTGTGCTGATCTATACAGATGTTAACCTGGCTACATCAGGTCATCTGTTCAGAGGAGGAGAGAATGTGAAGAGTTGTTGTAAATCGAATAAAGAAGAAAGCAACAGGGTATTAATTCGAATCAGTGTAACATTTCAGACTAAATTTCATAATTATTGCGAGTTTTTTAAAATGCGTACGATACTTTTGGGCCAACCATTTGTTTTGAAGAATTAATTTGAAAACCAGTTAACACATCAACAAGATTGCCTTCACTTTGAATTGATCATGACGAACAATGGATGATTGTATGTGAGTGTTAACGCTTTCCACGCGGCTATTATTTTTACCATACACAAAACAGATTTTTCAGAAACCTTTCATAATTTTCAAAGTCTATCTCAAAGATTACTGACCAAACATTAGGCATGTTTGTACTTATTTCAATGCATTTCTCATGGTGATTCCAAATATGGTAATGAAATACATTAATTTTGACATTTTTGAAACATTTTGTGAAATTTTGGAATGTCGTCTGCAGCTGCCTGCCGCGTGGAAAGTGTTAAGGAAGAACATTTTACAGCTAAACAAAGTAGGAAGCCGTATGGAAACATGATTTAAATCATTCTAGCTTTTCCAAAACAATATCTCTCGGTATAAACATATTATAATTATTATAATACTTATTTGTTCTTTTTTATGTTAGCTTATATTAAACTTTATGGCATTTTTATGGATTAAGTAAATCCTCATCTAAGTGATCCTACGAGCATGTTTTAATAACAAGTTATATCTCAGGTAATTTTAGATGTTGGCAAGAAGAACATATTCATGACCGTAGACTAATTTATTGTTTTACCAGATTTGGAAATAAAATGGGATCATAATGCACAGTATAAAATGCTCTAATCCATAATGATATTTTGTTTGCAGTATTTTGATGTTATTCTAATTTATTTTAAATCTTAAATTCATTTTTACGATAGGATGTATCAAATCATAGGGATATGTACTAAAAACTTGTGCCAAAAAAGCACTTGGTTAGGACCTTGATTTTGGGTTTATGAGTAGATAGACTAGATGTAATGAACAAGGTGAGATTGTCTATAAGATTTACGATACCATACATTTATTTTTATATACATGTTATTTATGAGTGTAAAACCTGGATTAATACATAAAATACTTTTTAAGACACATTTGTCAATTTAACAAAACAGTTGGAGTTGTTTTATGTGGACATAGCAAAACAACTCTGAGAAACATCAGGACCATGATGAGGTAATGCAAAAAATCTTCATTATTAACCATAATACTGTGCCCTTACTGCCATGCCAATATCCTTAAAATCACCAGCAGGACATATGTCTGATATTGTAAGAGCTTAAAAAATAGATTATTGCTTAAAAACTGTCAAATAAGGAATCTTGACGCGGGCGGGTGACGGAAAACTAACCATACTATTATATTGGCCTAATACGCGTGGCTGTTGTACGAGTCAGTGACCCCTTGTCGGAAAAGTTTTGCGCGATCGAGTCTTTCTCTCTTAATTGTGACTCAATGAGAATTGAAGAAATCATTAGCAATTTTGTACATCAGGCGATATAGCAGTTAGTTGTTCAAAGGTCACTTCTCTGCACACATAGGCACTTACAATTATAGCGTACGTACTTCGTATACTTCGTAATCTCAAGTTAAGGAAATGTTATAATACATATCTTCTGTTCTGATCTTCTTTGAATCATAAATTTGAAATGGAATTAATTTGATATTAGCGAATGCAATTTCATATCCGTCAAACGGGGAATGAAATATCTAAGTTTGTGACATAATAGCCCCGCATTATTTGACCACGTCTTGAAATGTAAATGTCGTTATGTAATCGTAATCGTATGAAATATACCTGTCAACATCATCATGTCGAGGGCTCAGAGCCACAAGGCCTCATCTTCATTTTTTCAAAATTAGATTTTGGTATCAACGTTTTCAGAAAGAAATTCTCTTTCCAGTAACACTCAGCCTTATCTCCATAACACAGCCCCTTTCAAAGTTATAGCCAGTATCACAAGGCCTCATCTTCATCTCACAATGTGTTTAAACATCTTCAAAAGTTTTTTTCTAAAAATGGTCAAAATGGAGATAAGGCCTTGTGTTTCTGAGCCCTCGATGTAAATGAAATTTATGTGATGTGTGTATGCGCTATATAGAACTTTTGTTTTTGTAACATCGTTTAACCTTTTAGAACAAAAACATAAGGACACTTACCCTCTCATTTTTAAAATATTTGTAATATTATTCTATTTTAGTCGACATTATAGAAATCTGTCAATATTTGACATGTCATTCACTTGTCAATGCCCCTACTTCACATTGCCACCTTAGACCAATACTGTGGGAAGTCTCTTCACTTTTATTTCACAAAACAGCTTTTAAAGACGATCTTGTTTATGATATATATGCTGCAAGATTGCATTGGTTTTATAATATGAGTAGCTGATTTTTGGCCGTACATAGTATTTATTTATTATTATTCAAGAATAAAACATTTGCAAATACACATTGTTATCATTTCAAAAAGACTGACTCTTATCGCAATAATGAATTATGATGTTATGACTTACACAATCACGAGGTACGGGAATCTTGTTAGATTTAAGAGCAATGATGACGTCATGGGTTCCTCAGGAGCACTTACATTTTTAAGGTACCTGCCAACGAAAGATAGAGATGTTTATACATATTAATAGATATGCATTTCTTCTTATAAAGGGGTGCTTTACAAAAGCTCTTTTAGCCGATTATTATTGCTGCAGTCCCTGCAATCACTGCCATCATTATGAAATCATCGGAATTGTCGCATCATTTAGTCGAGTCTACTGGCAAACGTGTACAGCCTATCAACACTTATAGATTATATCATTCCCGTATGATCACCGAATTACACATAGAGCGAGTTAGATTTTTGAACATGTTTTTAAAGCGACTGAAGTATGTAGTTTCGCATGTTTTAGAATAAGTAAATGCACATTACCTACATTATGTTATTACGCAATGTGTTAGGTTCTAAGTGCGCAACCGTTAGAATTGCAACGGCTTCACTTCGATGTCCTGCCTAGACTTATTAAGACTCGAAACCTACTCGACCACTTGATTTAAAACTGCGACTTAATTTTATTTATGTTAACAATGCACATTTCAATGACTGGATTTGATACAACTTGACATCTTGAATAATTATTGATATCTCCACAACATTCCAATCTTTAACATCGATACTGATCAGTATGTGATTACATTGTTGTAACTGAGACCAACTATTCTGCCGAGAGATGTTCTTTCGTTGCAGGTGATTCATCACAAAATGCACATACAGGAAGAAGATGACACCTTTTGTGTAACAATATACTTAAATAAGACAACAATATACTTGCCGAGAGATGTTTCAACTGTTACATTTTCTATTTGAATGTTGAAAGAAAAAGCAAATCACATTTACAACATGCAACAGAATGATGAAAACCACAATTTGGAGGAATTTAAAATTCCTGTTCCATCAAAAGTGTCATTTTCGTTACTTAAATGCCCAAAAAATCCCATCATGCCAATACGTGACAAATATGCTCTCTGAGGTATTAGAACAGTCTTTTTTAAAATTAATTTGAATCGTTGAAGTAGAGAGAATTTACATTTGTCATTCATTTCAGAATTGCAAAACACTCTGAAGTCCTGTGCATGATACTTATTTCCCCTTTAAACTAGTTTTTTCCCCTCTATTTAGAAATATAATTGGTGTACCTCACAAAGCTCAAGCTATGAAACTGATCAGACATGTTTTTTAAACTTATTCTAATTATGCAACCCAGTCATGTTAGCTACAATGTCGATGTCATTTTTGCCATTAAACACATTTTTAAGTCACGAAGACTTTTTGCTCAAACAATGTGCCATTTACATTTTAAGAAGGGAACGCGTCGTAGCCTGCGATGGTTCCCTGTGCTTGTTGGGCTATACAGACATGGGCCCATGGAAACGTACTTGCCCTGACCATGTCGTAGATATAAGAAGAACAATATACATCCATTGAGTGACACTTAAATATGCATCGTAACTTTTCCTATACCTATGATATATTGATATCACTCAAGACGCATCTTAGAACTTTATGAAATACATCCTTTGCTATATCACCACTCAGATCACCCTATGCTGCCGGAATTATTGTGAGGTTTGTCAATTATATAGCAGCAGAAACAGACGATAACCCGTATTCAGCTGGGTAGAGTACAACGTATTATTTGTTCTTTACACAAAGTCCTACTTTAATCCTGCTTGAGTTTCCGATTTCATGTTTCAGATAATTCATCGCAAGGTAATGCAATCCGATACAAGCATGAACAAATGTAATGAATAGTTTGCTCGCAAATATCTATGGAGAAAGTACACACATACTTGAGGGGTTTCATTTTACATCCGGAGACGTCCTTCTTTCACACCTAACGAAATATAGCGGTGAATGAGCAGATTTTAGCGTGGTGTAAGCAGTTTTAAAATAAGACGCCACTTTATGATTCTACTTATTCACAATAATTCACAGCAAGAAAAATAACCACATTGAAAACATGCCGATTGAAAACATGTGAGTCAGTTATTGCATCTTTGCGCACTTTTATTCGCGCAAACTTTTATTTGATACGTATGATATCTGTTCGTGCCTTATGGTGTGATTACAAATTGCATTCACGGAGTATCACATCTATTGTCAATGTTCTGTGTTATTGCTCAGCGTCTAGCACAAACCTAACCATACCGCTACCAAAATCATAACACCAACACTTAAACCTATGCTGGATCTAACAATGCTGTACATGCCTTTATCCTACTAATAACGGTTCAGCAATGTTACGATGGCTACTATAATAATTTATGACGATTATACTTATGTTGTGTTTCTAGAAGAAAATGCCCTCTTGGGCAGAGGCCAGCTTCATACCTTTAGCTGACGGGAAAACAAATTTTGCATTTTTCATCTCTTTAAATAAACGTCAATAAAATACCAGGCAGGCGAAACCGTAGTCCTTTTATTGCCTTCCATATAGATCCGAGCTAAAATTATAAGGCTTATGCAATTGCTGAAGTGTAACCTTTACTAAAACAATCGAGATATTGGAAGTTGTTTCGGTATTGTAAACGATCGCCAACAGCGTTTGCGGTGTATATTCATCCCAAGATACTATCCTTATAAACTATGAATATGTATTGGAAAGTAACCTGGCATACTTCGGCTATCATCATTGTTGGATACAATATTTTGACACACTTTCGTTTAATGTTTTTCTTTCAACTTCAATGAAACACTTTTATGCATATATCATTCATATAATTGTAATAAAACGTATCAGAATGACTGTCACCAAATAAAGGATTATTACACTGAACACCTACAAAACAAAAGATAAACAACGGTTGTTTAGCACAAAGTTTGATATTACATACTATGAGCCCGGAGTGAAAAATATTTTGTTTAACTAATTCGAATGTTCGCTCCTGTTCTTGTGTTATGTAACTCCCATGCCTGGGGTCAGCATAGGCCCTAGATGTTCTTGGGTTTGTGTGTTTGCTTCTTTATATTATTATAATAAAGATGATGAAATAAAATAAATCTAAACTTAATAATTATACAGAGTGAATACAAAATAAATTGTGCGCGAATTTAAACGGCCACACACAACCTTGATGTGTGTATTGAACCATACAATTGTTGTTGTTTGTATAAAGCGACGTTATTCTAGTTCATCTTCCCGACTGAAAAATAAGCAAACCTTGACAGGTTTTGTAAGCTGACCGCGTTTTATGCCATTCCAAACCAATCAATACATGCACGATTTTGTTTGATTCACCCGGATACACGCATTAAGTTATTATTACTTACAAGAATCGAATGCTGTTTGACAATGTCTCCTCTATTGTGTCAGTAATAGGAATGTCATGACATGTTACTGACAGTCCACTGCAGGAACATTGTTGCGGGCAATTAGGCGGTATCACAGTAGAATTCCCTACAGGTAAGACAAATGGAAAAGGTGACATAAGTTTAAAATGTAAACAAAGATATGACTAAATCTGCTGAATGCACCCGTGGCCAATATAAACCGAGAATAAGGGGCTACTTTGATATATTTTTATTTTGTAAATACGGCACCAACACTGCAAATTGAGTGTTTTGAAATTAAACACCTAAGCATGTTTACTTTCTGAGCGCGTGTGTTCAATTAAGCACTCGTATTTAGTAAATTGGGATGGAAAATCAACCAAATTTAACTGTGATGACATGTGGCCGTCAAATATGTTATGGTCACACATTTTGTTCAGTGAGTTGGTGAGATGTTGCGAGGTAAGGTGGTGAGAGCCTATACATGAAGTATCAATTTCTTTGCTCATTGTGTATGTGTGTGTAATCATCATCATTGGTCGTCCTTGGATGGAACAATGGAAGCAGCTTAGTTGCTTCCATCATTCTTTCTTGGCTATTTGTTTACTCCATTGGTGCGCCACGCCTAGTGGAGGTATGTATAGGAATACATATTATGTGTGTGTGTGTACAGATACAGATCCGGGATGATCCCCTACTCTAAACACACTAAATGCCACTTAACATGTTTAGTATTTAAACATGTGTCAAAAGTCTGGACAAACTGGTGTTTAGATTTAGTGCTTAGGTACTAAACATGTTTAGATGATAAACGTGTGTAGCATCTAAATGCGTTTAGCAATTCGACATGTGTCAAAAGTCTGTACAAGACGGTGTTTAGATTTGTGTTTAGGATCTAAACACGTAATTTATAGTGTATGGAGTTTAAATATTGACATAGCTAACACATGAGGTTAGCGTGTGATGACGTTTCATGAAACAGATGAGCGTATAGGTGATTATAGTCGATATCTCTTTCGTTATAAGTTCTTCATTACAGTAGAGTTTCATGTCATTGTTGACTTTGTAACCCCCTGGGCACTACCGGCCTATATTACAGTGGTTCTGATTGGTTTATTGCAAGATATACTCATTTGAATAGCCAATTAAAATACAGCTTGTAAAATATTTCACTCCAATCTTTATCAGGGATACAACTTTTGTAAAAATGTCTATGATTGGTTCAATAAATGATGTATTTATCTTTCTGACCAATCGGCCGGTAGTTCTCGGGGGGTTAACAAATGAAACGTAGCACTGATCCACATGGTATTTTTGATTTCGTCTCTCACGAACACTGTTGTATTATCCCAGTTAATCAAGTAGGCCTAATTCTAGTATTTCATGAACATTGGTTGCCATTCTGTCCATTTGGGCGTTATATTCCTTGTTATTGTGTGCCGAACCGTCTGACCATTTCGCCTCTGAATATGTTGTTACGTTATGCCAACCTTTCTTGCGTAAAACAAATAATAATTTGGTCTAATTTGCTTTAGATTTATCAGTGTTTTACTATACATTGCGGAGGCTCGATGGAGGCTTGACAATCTGTCATTCAACAAAGAATTACACTGACTGCATTATCACTTAAGGGAACTTACAGTAACACAAAGACTCAAAGCGCAAACTGAATGTGTCAGTATAAAGCGTTAAGCCTGTGACGTTCATATTGACTTAATTTGATCGTTAATATGATATTTAATGTTTAATCAGGTTATGATATTATGATATTATACTGATGCCGCCTTAAGGACAAATACGAAAATGTGGTAGACCAGTAAAAGGTAAAAAAATATTACTTATGTATATAGATCATCTTTATTAAACAACAAAAGAAGATAACATACAATGCCCAGGAACGACTGAGATCCATTCAGAACCAGATATTGGTTCTAAATAATAGGATATTCTTACAATTAAGGTTTTTAAACTTTTAAAAAAAGTTCCAAACTTCACCTCGGCTTCAATGCACTGTTGCAACGGTTTGACGCATCCTAGACAAACACAAGGTATGTATTGTTATCCGTCATACATTTGTGTTGATCTTTAATCCCATTGGTAATTCAGAATCGGAATAGGATCCCAGTCATAATGACGACCTCTTTTCTCAAGCTTAAGTTCAGTACCTATTGATATTTTATTGTATCTTGCGGTCCAAACTGACCATTGGTATTCACCGGAGAGCCGACCTACATGTCTGAATAAACATCAACATGCCAAACAAACACGAGTTGACTATGGAATATGGAATATCCCAAGAGATTTATGAATATTTTGGCTTTGAGCTTGTTACAACAATCGACAATATACATTACTGTATTTTCGACTTGAGCATGCACACGAAATATAAAAGGAGAGCAGTTTCTTCTGACGTCGTCGTCGCGTGATAGAGTAACATGATACCCCGCAATTTAATGACGTGCTCTTAATGAAGAAATTGGAGATAAGTTTAAACATCTATGGCTTAATGCAAATAAATGAATGAAATGCAGTACAAAAATCAATGCGACAAACCTCAAATATGACCAAAAATAATAAAGTTCGATTTAATGGAATATTTAGAACACATCATAATTATACTCATAATGCCAGGTTATTTACATACAAATGACAAATGTGGCAGAACACACAATGGATTCAAAACATCAATATCGTACGCTTAGAGAGGCAATCGAAATAAGGACACTAAAACCGATCCAAGAGTTCACACCACTAAATAGGTTCCCTATACTTTCACATTTTAAAGGGACGTTACTAAACGTAGATTTTCTCACTTGTAAATGGCTGAAATTTTCAACTTCACATTTTTTTTCAAGTTCATGATATTTGTGATACGAAATTTATATAGGGTAACCATGGAAAGTTCCGAGAAATAAGCCCCCGATTTTAGACAGCTGGTGTGTCGCTCTTATTTATCAAAACATTGAGCAGTGTTGACAACATTATATACAATCTAAATCACGTAAAAACCTACAAAATGGACTGAAACGATCTCTTGTTGCACTGTGGTAATACTAATAGATAGTAGTCCTAAAATCAGGATTATATTCTAACTTTAATCATTTGGGGACAATAAGTACCTTTCCTGATTACTTATGATTATCCGATTGACGTCGGCAAGGTCTACAATCATTTACCGATGCGCAATCTTAATAGATACAACGGCAATGATCTACGTACCGGTCGCGGTATCTATACAAATGAATACCAACATTATACAGTCCAATATCTGCTCCTAATAATAATAATAATAATAATAATAATAATACTGAACATTTATAATGCGCGCAAATCAGCCAAAGCACTCATGGCGCATTAAGCAATTAAACAAAAGAAACAATGAAACTAGAGCAGAGAACATTATACATATACAAATAATGCATAAAAAAGCAACAATAATACAATGCAATAAATCACAAAATCAATTATAATACGTTGTAATAAGATATATAAATATTATAAAGGTTTGTCACTGTATATGCTGTGTAAGAGAATTTGTGTGGTGAATTCGTGACAAAACATAAATAGCCCTAGAAGATCTATGTAATTTCTGCGTAGAAAATATCCGATTTGGCATTGTATCGTAAACACATTTCTGGTGGCGATAAGCAATAGTGTATACGATACGTCTATATCTATCTGCACCTACATTGAAACAAACTGATTATTTTTATGTTTTTCATTTAATTTTAAACCTAAACATCTGTTTTTTTATACCACGAGAATTCCTACGTAGGCGTACTGTAAGGAGACGATAACAAACGACCGACCCATTTTTCGCGTCCCGCGTATAAGAAGCAAAAGTCAACAAACTAGAAGCCATACATTATTGTTAATGTACCTTTGAGGTGCTTTGGACGAAAACCCTGCCTATGGTGTCTTAGGAATTAGTAACCCTTGGCCTCCATATTTATCGCCCAAAGATATTGGGCCGTATTCTCGTACGTAGTTAAACACGGTTTTAAGCTAAACACGCGTCTAACTTTGACTTTAGACACAGCGTTTAACTAAACGCGATTCTCGTACATTTGTTTTACTTAAACACGCGTCTAACTCACTGAAAAGTGTCTAACTTTAAACATAGGTATGGGGGTAGTTTAAGGCGCGTTTAACTAAACAAATACACGAACTGTATGCCTTGAATGATTACTCAACCGTGCCCGCTGTAAGCTGCCGGGGATATTGTGTAGTATTAAAAATACACGTGCGTTTGAGGTATTCAGTCGATATCTATTGTAACCTATCAGGGCCACAACAAAAATAAATACCTGTATACATACTATACAGTATCGCACAATCACCCTGGGAACGAGATTCGCCGAGTTTAAAACCGTGTTTAGTTAAACACGTTGTTTAAAAGATAAACTCGCGTTTTAGTTAAACACGCGTTTAGTTAGACACGGTTTTAAGCTAAAACCGTGTTTAGTACGAGAATACGGCCCATAGGGCCATATTCTCGTACGTAGTTAAACACGGTTTTAAGTTAAATACGCGTCTAACTTTGACTTTAGACACAGTGTTTAACTAAACGCAATTTTCATACATTTGTGTTACTTAAACACGCGTCTGACTCGCCGAAATGTGTCTAACTTTAAACACGGGTACAGGGGTAGTTTAATGCGTGTTTAACTAAACTCGCGCACCAACTGTATGCCTTGAATGATCACTCAACCGTGCCCGGTGCAAGCTGGCGCGCGGATCGTGTAGTCTTTATAAGTACCGTGCATTTAAGGCATTCGGTCGATATCTATTGTAACCAATTAGGGCCACAATGAATTAAATACCTGTATACAATCAACGCAGGACCACTCTGGGAACGAGATTTGCAGAGTTTAAAATCGTGTTTTGTTAAATACGTCGTTTAAAGGATAAACTCACGTTTTAGTTAGACACACGTTTAGTTAAACACGGTTTTAAGCTAAAACCGTGTTTAGTACGAGAATACGGCCCATAGTGTTTACTGACAGAGTAATTGGGCCAACTGATGTTTTATTGGCAGCATGATGAAATACCTGTGTGATTTGAATGGCTGTCTTGATCACAGACCTGTCCAGGCCTCGCATTATAAGAGCTTTAACACCTTACATACTGCTATTAGTTTTACTCTGTACAAAACAGATTTTTCAGAAACTTTTCCTAACTGTCAAAGTTTAAGAGATAGGTACCGGGCAGGAGTACCAACATATTTAATAACATTTTCGTGTGATTTAATTTTCGGGCAATTCAATTTTCGCGCAATTAAATCTTCGCGTGATGAAACAATTAGCAGGTTTTATGGGGGTGGGGGTGTTTAAAGAGATAGATATAGGGCAGGGGTACAAAAATATGTATAGTACATGTACATCAACAATTAAATGTTGTAATTTTCGCAGGATTAACATGTTCGGGCAATTACATTTTCGCGCGATTACCTGTTCGCGTTATGAAACAATTTGCAGATTTTATGAGGGGGATATCGGGGTGTTATAAGAGATAAGTACCGGGCAAAATTTCAATTTTAAGACATATATATATTTAATAACATATTTCGTGTGATTTAATTTTCGGGCAATTCAATTTCGCGCAATTAAATCTTCGCTTGATAAAACAATTAGCAGGTTTTATGGGGGTATCAGGGGTGTTACTTTATTTTCACTTTACTTTATTTTCACTTTATTTTCCCTTAACTTTATTTTCACTTAACTTTATTTTCACTTTACCTTATTTTCACTTCACTTAACTTTAACTTTATTTTCACTTTACTTTATTTTCACTTTACTTTATTTTCACTTTACTTTATTTCATTTTCACTTAACTTTATTTTCACTTAGCTTTATTTTCACTTTACTTAACTTTTACTTTATTTTCACTTTATCTTATTTTCACTTTGATTACGTATGGGTGACATTTATTTGGAGAGAGTACTTAATGTCTACCAGTAACAAAGGCTAACAGTGTTTTGCCTCAATATACTCTCTACTGGTTATTGGTTGAAGCTGTTTTTATTTACGAGTGACCCTTTATTTTGTTTCCGTGAGTACACTCTCCAAATTAAAACAAAGGTCACCCATACTTAATCAACTAAATGAAAACAGTCTTTCACAAACATCAGTCCTGCGACTGTTTTGAGACAAAGAGTATCCAATACAAACATTCAATTCATAACATTATATTGTCTTACACTTGTATACCTTACTAAAACATCCTTGATAAAGCTAACGGTATCAACCAAATAGTATTCTCTAGTCTCACTTCTTACTTGTGTGTTGTATGGTACTGTTTCTTTACTAGGTACACACTGCCTAAACCGCGTTGTCTTTTTTAAAGACAGTTCTTGTTTCGATTGCTTTGTTAAAATTTTAAAATAAATTGGGAAAATGTAACAAATATTGAAATTCACCAACATTTTCACGAACATTTTGAGAAAAAAACCAACGCCCGACCGACTGACCTTATCTGAGAGGTCGTTTCCCCGTAAGACAGTTGTTTTTTTCGTCGCCTAACCCTCACTGGACGCAGACGAATCGAAATGTCCAAAAATATATAACATTGAGCCAAAAGAACGGCTATGCATGCCTGATTGCAATGAACACCGTGAAATGAAATACAATTACATTTCGAACGTGATCTGCACATAGAGAATTTTATTGACACATTGTAATGAAAAGTAACGTTTTCATACGTGAAGATGTATGAATGTGCCTTGAGACGGAAATAATCCTCTAGTTCGTACTGCTGGTGCACCAAGAAAAAGTGTTATTGTGTTATATATCTATATACAGTACTCGTATATCTCTTCTTAAAGTGAAGTCTCCATACAGAAAAAGAATTGTTATCAAATACACCTGTCAAGTGATTATTGACCTTGCGATAAAAATGCACACCTTATATGAACGATTATTCATTCATTCACAAGCTTTTGTATCATTAAAATTTAACTACAGATTATCTTCCAGTCCAATAATTTTATTGAAAATTATCCAATCAATTCACATTTTAATAAAAAACCCTGTTGAATCGTTGCACTCGATTTCATTTTCTGTTAAAAATGTAATAAATATTCGGTCGGAATTAAGAATGATTAAACAAAATCAGATAATCGAAAACGATTTCTTTTGCATTATTTTCCATTAAGATTGCGTGCGTCATTTGGAGGTGGGGTGACAGGGGAACATATACCCAACATTCTAGTAAATTGTGTTGGTTCTATTATAAGTCCCTTGTGAAATGGACATGCAGATTTGCGTGAAATTGAATTGAAATGAAGGGCGTCGTCATAACAGGTTATCAAGTGTTTGCGTGTGTGAGGTGCGGGTGTTGGGGTGTGAGGGTTGGTGGGTGGGGCTGTTGTGATGTTTCTTTCAGTGCTGCATTTGTGCATTTTATCATGTATTGTGGATTTTTGATGTATTTTTATACTGTCTGAAGATTGCTACCGCCCTGTGTGGTTGGTGCGCATGAAACTGTAAGTTATTATGTATAAATAATTCTTAATTTACTGCTTGTTTTTCAACATATTTTTATATTAATGTATACAGCGCATTGGTCTGTTTGGAAATGCGCTATATAAATCCCTATAATAATAATAATAATAATAATAATAATATGGATTTTGAAATCCATTACTACACTTAAGAGTAGCAAAAAAACTATTTGGGAACATTTATGATCAAAGTAATTTCGTCTGTAGTTGGTGTGAACTAGTTGCAAATTAGAATTCCTTCATTTTTTTGGGCAAATATCACATTGTCTTATGAGTATTTGAGCATTTGTAGATAGCTTAGAATTCAATTATGGTACGTAAATTCCCCCAACGGGCGAACAGTAACAGTATATCGTAACGTAAAAGTAAACGATATCGCTTGACGCTTTAATTGAAATTTTGACTAAGGAGATGAATTGTTTTCAGCACACAGCAGCAACAGTTTTCTGCTTCAAGGGGTACGCAGTAATGTTGAATGATTATTTTTTTAATAGCAGAATTCAAGATGAACATTAACAATGGTCATTTTTGCTGTTGCCACTCACGAAATCACGAAAGCAGCCTTATGGCCAGCATAGTTTTATCGTGACTTTGCTGGGGAGCACACATTATTTTGAAACGATGTGACTTTCTACCCTAAATCAAGGTAAAAGGTTAATTAACCACCCATGTTGGCAAGGATGCCAACTAACTTTGGTTGTAATTCTACCGAATTCAAAAGAATATTTTGGTATATAACTCCCTGTGTCAGCCAGATAGGGGCCGGAAAACCCTATATGGACCCATGCTCCTCAACTATTGGTGTAAAATTCTCGTCTTAGCCCTAGAACAGAATATTTGAATCAACGTAAAGTCGTAAAGAGGGCTGGTTATAGCTAATGTAATCCTATGGTGGTAGTCTGTCAATTTTGATTTCCTTTCAAAAAAACCTTTCTCAATTGTTTGTCAATGGATTCACTCAAGTTAAACTCATCCCAATATTGTCACTAGTCTTTAATCTCTCACACATGTTGACACCTGATCTCTTCATTCATCTTCAAAATAAGATATTTGGGAGGGAAATTTAGTTTCATTTTGACACCTTTACTTTCATATTTTAAATGGAAACCAACTAAATTCTCTGTACTTTTTCATAGCACAACCTGGGCCCACTACACAGGGCTATCATTTCATCATGACTTAAGAATTGCTGTCAAGCTATTTGACTCAAATTAACTAAATATACATGTACCAATGGGCGATTCCATGAAAATGTGACGGAGCAACAAAACTGAAATTTGCTCCAAAAGATTTATTTTTACCTCTATGTTGTTCAAAGCTCATGCAAAGGTTCAGAAAAAAATTGTTACAACATTTGGCTAATGTTTACTATGAAAAAATTCTACTTTTCTTACCCCCAAAATGGTAACACGTGTTACCGGAGCAACACTTTTTTGAAAATATTTACTTTATTGATTTGGTTTTAATTTACGCCACTTATAATTTTAATTCTACTAGTTAGGCCCTATTTAAAAATAGTAAACAATTAGATAAATTCATAACCACCACTCTACAATAGGCCATCAAAATGTCGTAACGCGTGTTACCAAACTCATATTCAGGAAAACGAGCTAAAACCTCAATTTTTCAAGTGTTATTTATCACTATTTATGATTAATATGTTAGTTCAATTGCCAAAGTCAAAATTAATTTTAATTTAGAAATATAATAAAGAATCTAAGGCTAGTAAATTATGGCTGGACAAAGTGTAACGCGTGTTACTGTAACACATGTTACCGACTATTTTGCATTTTACAAAAAGTGAGAACTTTAATTCTTGTTATTATTCTAGTTTTATAAACCTTATAAAGGTACTTGCTTACAGTGACCAATTGATTGTAGGTTGGTTAGTTGAAATACACAAGCAAAACAAAAGTTGGGATTTTTTTTTAGTGCGTCTTTTTCGTAACGCGTGTTACCGATATTCGGAGCGGTCTTACATTAACATGAGCTAATATTTCATATTGGTGTTAGCATGAGGATCTAGCCTTAAGTCTTGGGTATTACAATACAAAAGATGAAAACTTCATTCAAATTACTTTTACAGTTATAGAGTGGAGAATAAAGAATGGCGCGCTTAAATGTAACGCGTGTTACCGTGGAATCGCCCCAATGCAAAAAACCTTAGTTACTGAAATATTGTTACAAATGTTTTCCTCTTAAAAAATAATGTCTTAAGTAGAAATATCTTCCCAAATTTATTGTAGCAAACTTTTAAGAACTTTCCATTAATTTCATAACCCTAGAATACCAAAAAGCTAACACATAGTTCAATAGATTCCCAGTGTTTTCTCTCAATTTGCAGCTTGCAAGGTGTCCTAATACTTTTGATTGCTAGTGTAATATGCTATCGTGATATCGACGTATTGATTAAGGTCGTAATAGGAGTAATTTCTAACGATTTTAATATCTATGATAATTGGGTACCCTACTCATTGCGTAGTTTGCAATGTGATACTGTTGTTTATACCTTTCATTAACCTGATTGCGCTCTGCGTATATTTGTGTCATAAGTAAGTTTCTTTTCCTTAATATGTTTTATATTTTAAATCTGGAATGTTCATTTTATCCGAATCTAAGTTCTTTCTCAAGACACTACCCTACTGCGTCAGCGTATACAAATAACACTAACACACAAGCATGTTATAATGCACATTTATGTTGTGAAGCCTAGTGTAGATAGCTTATTTGAATAGCCATTTGTCTATATACACTTGATCCTCTGTGCCACAAAATTATGTATAAGAACATGCGTTGATAAAAGTTCAAGTGCTGCAAACTGCAACCATTTTAAAGGAGGTGTCCCGCAAGCATAAACGTGTGCATTATATGTTAGAAATATAACTATCGAGCCCAACTTTTGTAATGATATAGAAGAAAACACCACACTTATGACAAAAACAAATAAAAACCGCAATCTCTCAACATGCCCTTTTTAAAATTCGCGGCGATCAAAAGTCCCAGTGTCGATGATGTCATAGTTGTACAATACACATGCGTAAATTTGAGCACCGATACCCATGACGTCATCGACACCGGGACTTTCAATCGCCGCGAATTTTAAAAAGTGCATGTTGAGTGATGGCAGTTTTTATTCATTTTTGTGACTAGTACAGTGTTTTGTTCTATATAATTACGTAACTTCGGCTCGATAATTATGTTTCTAACAAATAATGCTCAATGTTGTGCTTGCGGGACCATTCCTTTAAAGATGTTCACCGATGTAATTGCTGTAACAGTATTTATACAATGTTACAACTGCTGTACTAAGTGCGCTTGAACGAACCATACGTGCATTGGGGTGAGTTGAAGGTGTGCTTACATTTGTGGACATGGGTGTGTTGTTTTTATACACAGTTCAACAAAAATAAGTTCCCCTTCGGATTATGCCTGATATTTTTTAAATGAGTTACTTCATCGAAACGATTTTGGCACACATCAACACTAGAACGGGGCTATAACTACGCAGGTGTTGTAATGCTTGAATGAGCACACATTGAATGGACGAATACCTCAATTCAAGAGTTGATAAATGATGTATTGAAGGAGGATGGTAAAGCAGCTTGAACCAGGGTCTTGAACCAGGGTCTTTGCTTGAACACCGCATTTTTTCACCTTTTGAAATGAGGTATTCCTCCTGTCCTGTCAATGTGTGCTCATTCAAGCAGCACAACAATTGTGCGGTGTTCAAGCAAAGACCCTGGTTCAAGCAGCTTAAGATCAGGCATAATTTAAAGGGGAACTTATTTTTGTTGAACTGTGTATAATACTTTAGCAGTTATATTATTTTATAACACTGAAGACTGCGACGCTTTTAAGCCTTTAAAAGGGATGGTTTCCTTTAACATCGTTACGCGATAATGATTCAATCTATGATATAAGAGACTTTACCATTTAAAAGTAGACCTGAAAACCACATTAGCATAACTTATTGTGTTGCCACCTGTCAAGAGTCAATGTTACTCGGAAATCGACACACGATACATATATACATAGGGCCAACAAAAATAAATTGTTTGTTTGTCCATAGAGGGTCCTCAAAAGGTAGGGTCGGTAGGTCGGACTTTTTGGGTTTTTAATTTTTTTTTAATACGGATATTGTATTTGGGAATATAAATTCGGCATGAAAACTGTGAATTAAAGTCCAAACACAAAACATATCATTTTGAGTTGACAGTATTGATTTCCTTTTCATGAGTTTGCGACATTGCTGCTTTACTCTCTGCCACCTTCACACTGCTGATTTCGATCTCTTTCTCCTGCTGGGGCAGATTGTCAATGTAAAGTTCCAATATTGGCGCATTGGTTGCAACACTGCAAACTCGGTCAAATATGATTTTTGTACCGAGTTTGCAGTGCGCAAGTTTTGTTAGAAATATATACGTAAAAGTATTAATTTTTCCTCGTACTAACTTCCCCAAAAATTGTTTTATACTATGTTGAAATTAATATTCATGCCGTTGAGCAACATTTTGGAACAAATATTAACCGTAACTATATTTTTCATATTTTCTCACACTGCGTTTTTAGTATAAAAATGACATCTTAAACGTGCGACCAATTTTCATTTAGTCCTTTTAATAGTCCCCGCGGGTGCCAAATTCATGCAATAACATCATGGTACATTGGATTGCGCATGGGGATGGTGTTATAAAGACCAGATTGACGATGTCATACGAAATCAGGGATAAAATGGGCCGTTTGGCCATTCAAATGGCTCAAAAAGTTGTTTTAAAAAAATAATCAATAATAAAAAAGAATACGGTCGGCACCAGGGTACACGGTCGGTCGGTCGGACGTGGACAAACAAACATATTTTATTTGTTAGGCTAGGCATACACAACAAGTATTTGTGATGCGGTATTACCCGGAGGCTCAAAACGCTTACAAAATTACAAATAATATAAGTTAACATAGAATATATAAAGTTCACGACTAGATGGGGGAACAAATATGTCTTGAGGACCTTCTTGAAGGCAATAACAGAAACAGACTGCCGAATAAATACAGGTAGATTGTTCCATAACTTGAATGCACAAACAGTTAAGGTCGTAGGATACTCAAGACGATCCTTGGATTAGAATCATACCTGTACATTCTGCATAACTATATTATGATGGGTGGTATTGTATGTTATAAGGCATGCATTCTTATAATAATAATAATAATAATTCTACTACTAATAATAATGGCATTTATAATGCGCCGTCAATCTAGGTGAACTATTCCGAGGCGGAAACATATAAAACAAAAATACAAATTAACATGAAAAATACATAAACAAGGATGATTTGCATATACATGTATATACAAAGAAATCAATTATAAAATGAGTCAAATAATCTTGTTTTTAACAAGTTCATAAAAGAGTCAAGTGAATCACAGTATCTTAAATTATAAGGTAGTGAGTTCCAAAGAGTTGGTGCAGCAACCGAAAATGTGCGATCTCCAAATGAAGAAGTAGTCCGTGGAACAACAAGTAAAAGTTTATCAGATGACCGGAGAGTACGTTTTGGATGATATGGAACAAGAAAATTAGCAATATATGTTGGTGAAGTGCCATGCAAAGCTTTCCAAGTTAAAAGAAGAAGTTAAAAATGAATCCTTTTGCGAACAGGAAGCCAGCGGAGATCTTTCAATATTGGAGTGATATGATCAAATTTCCTTGTCTTTGTGAGAATGCGAGCAGCTGCATTTTGAGCAAGTTGTAGTTTGTGAAGTAAATGATCAGTGATGCCAAAAAGAAGAAAATTGCCATTGCCAATACGAGAGCATGGACGATAGTAGCTGCGGTTTCAAATGTTAACATTTTCCTTTTACTATTGACATTCCGTATATGATAATACACTGATTGGCATATCCGTCGAACTTGAACATCCATACATAGATTATTACCAAACACAATTCCAAGTTCCGAGCAGATTTTGAAGCAAGAACAGAAGAAGTGTCAATATTGATAGGATGATCACGTATTTTACGTTGATTGAATCTGGAGGTCATAATTAAAAACTCTGTCTTATCATCATTCAATTTCAGCTTGTTTACAGACATCCACGACTTGTTTTCTAAAATACAAGCTTCTGCGCGTTGACGGGCCGACATTTCATCATTACGATCATTTAAATTAAAAGGCACATATAGTTGTGTATCGTCCGCGTAAGAATGAACATCTAATCCGTGTTTGCGAGCAATACTAGCAATAGGAGAGGAATAAATGGTGAATAGTATAGGTCCAAGCACAGATCCTTGAGGAACGCCATATCTTAGCGGAACATGTGTAGAAATAGTTACATTTATGTTTACTGCTTGAGTTCTGTTTTTGAGGTAGGACTGAAACCATCCAAGAGCTGAATCCTTGACACCAATTGACTCAAGAGGCCTGAACAGAAGGTCAATGGTGTCGAAGGCGGCAGAGAGGTCGAGAAGAATGAGACAAATGCCGCGTTTACCATCCAATTCACGTACAATGTCATTGTGTACTTTAAGAAGAGCGGTCTCTGTAGCATGATATTTTCTGTATGCTGATTGATGTTGTTCATATAAGTTGTTTAGACATAAATGAGCAGCAAGACGATGTGCTACAACTTTGTCAACAATTTTTGATACAAAACGCAGATTGGACACAGGACGAAAGCTTTTCAAAATGTCTGCGTCCAAGGAAGGCTTCTTTATGAGTTACTTGATTTGGGTATGTTTTTTTTTATAACACGAAACATCCCACAAAATCATTGTTTATATTTTCAAGGCCGGAACATCCTCCAATTATTGCTTAAATCATAGTTTTCCTGTTGTAAACTGACTTCTCGCTACCCAAAAAATGAATTTTGTATTTTATGATAAATTTATGATTATTACTATTCTATTTATTATTATATAATATTGTATTAATATTATTGTGTGATTAATTTATGATAAAGTCATCAGCTAGTGCCGGCCATCCTTCGAGCCAGAACTTCACCTAATATTAGGGATGATGACAAGTAAATCCACAACAGCATAGACATCAAGTAAACCGAGGGCACATACTATAACAATGTAGCCTGGCTTCCGGGTCTGGCTGGGGATAAAGACTAAGGATGGAATACAGAACTGCGAGGATTTGAATGTAGTCTGTTGATAACGTCACCCAAGGCTACGCATCATTCAACACTAAATGATCGTGAATATCGTCTGCGTGGAACGTGATTTATTTGTATGTGACGATGATAATTTCTATTAAAAACACATACTTTTTAGTGCTTTTTTCTTCTTTAAAAAAACCCTATTTTGTGGGTATTGTGGAAACATTCCTGTACCGTAATATGCTTAAATGATTCAATGGTATAAATCTATTCCAGGGTATTTGCTTATATTTGTATTAATTATAAAAAAACGTCCCTGCAAATATCCAGCCGAGCAATTCGGAAACATGAAAACTATTGTGATTTTAGTGCGCATCTTACTATAAATCTGGAAACTGGGTGTTATGTGCGTGTTTGTGGGCGGGGTGATGGCTTGTGTTCCGGCGGGGATGCAAATATAATTAAATTGCAGTCAATTTGACTTTCATTCAGCAAAGAAGGACTAATTGAAGACATTATCTAGTTTTTTTATCTTTTTTTTTAAAGAAAAGAACCGTATATTCCCTGCCCCAAAAAGTTAATTTGAAAAAATATTATGTTTGATCAATGATTTTCTTTTCGAGATATCGACGATTATGTAAATTTTATTCCATAGAGCTCTTTATAAAAGCACATCTTCTCCACCCCACTGTCTTTTAATACAAGATTGTGCGACATTGGCGCTTCTCGGACACGTGCCATAGACATAAATGATTGCTTTAAACGATTTAAAGTTTAACATGTATATTTATCGAAATGACCAAAATATGAGTGTCTAATTTTCGCTAGTAGGAACAAAATTCGGAGAAAATCTTTTTTTTTTAAATATAAAAAATATAATTTTAAACAGATTTTGAATTTAAGTTCTGCTAACTTCTGCACCCCGCCCCACCCTCCCCTCCCCTTTCCCGGTCTATTCACCGCCGCTGCCGCCGCCGCGTAGAGTTGACATAAATAATATTTTCAAAATATTTTGAATTCAAGTTCGGCATACTTCCGCACCCACCCACCCCGGCCCCTCCCCTTCTACGTTCGCCGCCGGCGCTTCCATGTCACGCAAATCCACGTCATCGATTCTGCTATAATGGGCCGTATCGTCTGCAGAGCATGCCAGAACCGGGCATGGGGGGGGGGGGGGGGGGGGGGGGGGTGTTTGTTTGTTACCATAACGGGAAGGGTGATTAAGTATATTCCAGTGAAATTGGTTAACAATTGGCTCCAAAAACCGAAAAAAACCTCTCTCGAATTTAGCTTACAAATGCCACTAGAATTGCACGATATTGTGCGTTGTGGGAAATGGTTATAGGCCTGTTAGGGGTAATGTGGTGTCATGACGGGTGGGGGTAAAACCGGTTTAGGAGGGTTGTTATGATTATAAATCAACCTGGTTGGTGTGACTGTGTGTGGAGAGGGGGGGGGGGGGGGGTGGGGGGGGGGGGGTTGTAGGGGTTTATGTGGTTTATGTGGTTTGAGAGGTAGGGGTTACTAAAGTAGCCCGGAGGGTAAATGGTTTAGGAGGATTATGATTATAAATCATCCTGGCTTGTACTTGTGTATGTGTGTGGGGTTGTATAGGTGGTTTCAGAGGTAGGTAATGTGGCATAACCATCTAGTGGGGACCCGAGCGTAGCGTGGGTACGCCGCTATAGTTTTCATAATTCATGATGTCCTTCACGTTCAGTGCTAGGCATGCGTGTCAATAAATAGTCTGGTGTCAATGTCTAATGTCCCTTCCACAAAACGCCACCTTTCCTGGCTGTTAAGTAAACCACCAAGCAGTGGCGTAGCTCAGGGGGGGGGGGGGGGGGGGGGCAGGGGGGGGCAGTTGCCCCCCCTGACAGAACGTTTTTGTGCCCCCGCCCCCCTTTGTGCCCCCGCCCCTCTCTTTGGATATAGTGTTTATATGCGGGGTAACCATTTAAAAATGACCATTTTAGCTTGGTTTTTAAAAATAAATGACCATTTTTGTTAAAAAACTGCTTAAACCCTGATGATTGGCCAAAATTTGTTGACTATAGTGCTTTTTTGACTGGGAAACTTTGTGTCCGTGCGAAATTTTTTGACCGTGCGAATTTTTTTGACTTCACCCCCCCCCCCCCCCCCCCCCCCAATTTTTTGGGGCAACCTTTTACGAAAAATTTCGGGACGGAATTATTCTAACCAGGAATTATTTTTGGCTGTGCCCCCCTGACAACCAACCTCTGTTACGCCCCTGCTGACCATGGGTCTCTACTTTTTATGCCTGTATATATTATAATACACATATTTGTAATGCGCTTTGATCTACGGAAACGGCGCTATATAAAAGCCTTTTAATACTAATAATACTAATAATAATAATACTTGAAAATGTATGTTTAACACATCGTTTTGCATCTCCTACTAAGCATCCAATATTTAAAATACCCGAAGCCCTGTTGCATATATTTTTCAATAAAGAACACATTTTAAAGTGTTTTCTTTTTAAATTTAAGTTCATGCCTTCATACACAAGTTTAGCAATCAATGAAAATCGAAATTGAACCAAATCGAGTACCTTTACTTTTCATGAAACTCATTTTCTGCGCTAATATTCGACAAGATTAGAAATAATTGACGAATAAATGGATTGTATATCTAGCCTTAATAAATGGCATCGTACATGCTTTTACTTTTAATTATAGTTATTAAGATTACGAGAACACGATAGCGTTTGCTTCGTTATGAATAGGGCCGGAAAGATGACATAACTTTGATATTTTGATATTTTGATACTTTTTAATGCACAGTACCTTAATTGATGACGAAAACTTTCAGCAGAAATCCAACATAGGAATGCCATATTATGATGAATAAAATGTACATCAAAGCTTACATGTATTTTGGACTTTCGCTGTATAATAAACACATACCCGCGCATATCTGTCATTTTTGAGAACATCAATGTACTCTGAGTGTCCATAATTTTGGTAACCCTGTAACTGGTAACTGAGTAAATATTAAAATGTAATTAGGCTAGCCTGTTCTCGATCGAGTCATTCATGGAAATTATCAAGGATTAAAATGACGACTATTCATGGGATCGGCATATACATGTATAGTATAAAAGCCCCGGGATAAAAGCGTACAACTAAGGACCTGTCAACGTGCGCAGGGTGTTATTTAGGGGTTGAGATCAACACTTTTGCCAAAGGAATCTATAACCCATACACTAGAGGCCGACGGTCTTAGTTAAAAGAATTAATAATCCAAAAGGGTTTAGCCAATCAATAACTATTCTATTTCATATACCGATACTTTCAATTATTTGTATTTGAACTTAAGCCCTGAAGTTTCCCGCGTGGTGAATGAACTCGCACCTGTTGTCAATGTCACGTTGATTATATTTGATTCAGTTGTTCACTTGACCTCTTTGTATTTCAAGCACGTCCTAAAGCGAGTCTATTGATAAGAGGCCGGGTCTCAATCAAAAAAAAAAGAAAGAATACATCGACATGGATTAGATAGTTCCATTGAAAAGTGTAAATAAACACTTCCAATAAAGAGAAAGCACGACAACGGGTCATCAATCGACCTACAAAACGTTGATATTGGGGATCTGAGAAAAGCGTGAGAGCCAGAATGTAAATGATACAACGTTGATTTATACCTAATCCCTTGATTAGGCCTAATATCTAATGCATCAAAAGGGATTTGCAACCAATTCTGTTTTATATCTGCCTGGTTCAACTGATCGAACTGATCGGATCATGTCTCAAATTATTCTGCGTATTCTTAGTAATGGAATAGATCTCGATACACTGGTAATGGTCTACGATAAACAAGATACATCTAAAGGGGAAGGATCCTGTGTTTACAGGAACGGGGTGAAAATCTCTTTTCCCGAGCAAATGCGGTTGTTTTTTCCAGCATTTGCAGCATTGAATAATGCCGGTACCAATCATTAGGGAGGAGTGTATCTTAGATAAAGTGGGTCATTCAGAGGCACATTGTGTTGACCACTACGAGACTCAAGCCCTCAACATTTGTAATTCTGAATCCAACCCGCAACACATTTAAAAATCAAATACGATGATTTGATGATTATAACATAAATGATCAGGGTTATACCTATTCAATTATTCAAATTCCAAAATAAAAACCTATTCAGGGATCAAGTATTTTACTGGAGTTTTCATTACTCATTAGACTTTTACCTACCGGTACTTATACCTAACTTAACGGATTTCTCAACGTCACAATAGAGTTTAACATGATGAAAAAAGGTACACATAATTTATTCGATCTTCACAATTGATATTATTTCACCTACAAAAGTTTGTTGCCCTTTGGACCATTAGTTTTCCGGCTTTAACTGTTTGCAAATTATTGTGAAATTCGTGCATTTATCATAAATGGATACCAATGATAAAAGATACCGCAAACATTGATCGTCAATCTATAAGAAGTCACTGACTTTGTATCTAGTGACTTTGTACCTAAAAACTAATCGTTCTAGCCATCTAGATCACTACAAAAACGTCCGGGCAAAAATATCCAATGGCGAATGCATTATTGGATTACCCATGTAACCAAAGCGTTACGCCAATGTCCATCCGTCTTCTACTATCTGTGTTAGCATATCGACAGTATCACTGATCAGTAAACCGTTTTCCTTTCTATATAACTATCTGTATTCCAAAAGAAAGCAATGCACCGCGGTATTGTGTATTGTAATTATAAACGTCTTCAGTTCACAACTCAGATATCAATAACTGTGGAAATACTGAATAAAAGAGGGTCAAAGGGGGTCAAAAGTGATGCTACAGATTTACTTTAATTATTTATATATTTTGAAAATAAAATCAACGGGTATTTTCAAACTGCGCAATTTTCATTATTTCAATAACGCATTTCCGAACAGAAATAAAAAAGAGAACGTAGGAAGAATGGTGGTGAAGCCATTTGTAAATTTCAAGTCACTATGCACGAAATACACAGAGGTGGTATTGCCTATGATTCGATACCAAGGTTATTCATATGACTAACAGACTACTCCGTCATTTAATGTATCGGTCAATGAACTAAACTGCTTTAAGACACTGACTTATCCACTGGTAAAGTACATAAACGCAATTTACGTTCATTACACATAACCAACTGAATTCTGAATAGACCTTAACATATAGGCCTAAATAAGTTTCAAGACTCAATAGGAGGATGAAATGTTGGATTAGTAAAATGAAAGACGTTAGTATGATGTGTTTTTTATATTAACCTTTCATGACAGTCAGTTTATATGAGACTGAACTCATATTTACTCCGTAAATAGCATAAGCTAGTAGGATATCCAAAATCAATTCAACAGTGTCAAAATTCATTAAAAATACTGCCGTAACCGGTCTGATATAAACTGAATAGGCAATTGGGTTCAGTCCGATATAGACGATTATCAGACTAATCCCAGATTGGTTTTTCATAAGAGCAGAATATGCTTTTAAAAGTCCACCTGAAGATATTTGAGAGTGAAATCGGGGTGGTTTTCCGCCTTATTTATGTACACTGCATCCTGGGTCTCACAAGTGGGAGCTTGCCATCTAAAATGTGAATAAAAACGTGAATGGAAGTCTGAAGAAGCTAATTTTGATCCGAATTCAAGGGTCATATGCTGCAATTTTACGTTTCTTGAGAAGAACTTCTTGCGATTCTGTAAGGTATAAATGATAAAAAGATTTGGTCTAATGTGGATCAAATGATCGCGATCTTGAAAGTGTCATGGAAACTAATGCAAGCTGAAAAGTGTATTTTAAGATGAGCATAGAATTGTGCCTACTCGGTTATGGGTCGTATGTCAGTGCACTGAGGGATCGATCACCAGCAATTGAACCCGAGTGCTATGAAGGAATCCGCATAGTATTCACAAATGCACGAGTGGTGAAACTCATTTTGATTAATGAATTGCATTAATTCTTTCACGGTTAGACGTAATAGAATCCTATCCGAGTTGAGATTACTATAAACGACCTCCACCGTACAGTAGTAGGCAAGATCATTCCAAGAATATCACGCGTGAAAGTGTTAAATTGGTAATATATATAACGTCCTAATGCGTTACTCTTCAAATAGCTCTAGTGACCGCAATGAATCAATGGCAATTTCATGAATTTAGCCCTCAGTTATTTGAGTGTGGTGAACGTGGTACAAGGATGGAGAATTAATCCTTATGGCTCAACACAAGTTAATGGCTTTTTTATACCTTTACGTTTCAAAAAGCCTTTTAAAAGTCAATTTTCTCACTTATTTATGTATACACAAAGAATTAAGTTAAGCACCCCCTAATATATGTATACATTGGCATATATTCTAAGGTATGTGAGATCAAATAATAATGATTGGTATGACATTAGCAATTATCCATTGATGAAATGCAGATGAGTGCACTCATCTGTGACGCCCATCGCTCGTGTTATCATCCACGTGGTCGTAGGTCGTAGGGTTGAGTCAGTGATCCGATCACGTGGGTCCTACACACGTTATTGACGCAAAGATCGCTAGAGGTCTTCTCAGAACAATGACTGTACGTTAGAAAACATAAACGTCATCCACACTGTCCGTGATGGACCTATAGCTCCATACTTAAATTGAGGTGAAAATATGCCTAAAATTCCCAAAAAATGTCACCTTAAATTATTCAGAATAAAATATTGAAAACGGCATGATTGTTATGTTTTTATGTGACCATAATATCACTTCTCCAGAAAATATAGCAATATCATGGGTATACTACACTGTTTTGACGACAACAAACTTGTAATGTGCGAGGTTGTAAAAAAACGGGGGGGGGGGTGCTTAACTTAATTCTTTGTGTATATAATGCGACTGGATTTTTAACTTGTCATTTATCATATGTCATTGAGGTACAAAGAATTTGTGTATCATCCCAAATTTGCAAATTGGGCTGACAATATTATTTGTAATGATATCACATAAGAAATAGTGTATTTGTCGGCGATGTTAGGACATATAATGATGTGAATCTTAAGATATCACCCGAAGGTATAGGACATTTAGGTTATGTAACCATACATACGCTGCAGGTGTTAATGTCAATTAACCTACTTTATCTATTCTACGAAAAGGCTATACGGTTAGCGCTCATGGCTTGTTTGCAATCTGGAAAAGGATATACTTGTCACCACTCGATAATAATTATGAAGCAAATTGTGCGGATAAAGCTGCAACATGTCGTTCCATTAGTTTGTATGTGTAAAGAATTGGAATAAACCCGCAAACACATTGTTTAGGCTAGTGAACGCGCAAAAGTGGTTGATATCATACAAATTGTCCGCAAAGGGATCTCTTGGTGAAAAATGTTCTGAAATCGTGTAGGAATGAGACATTTTCAAAGAGTTTCTCAAAAAGTATGGTTTTTAAATGATTCCAACCACCAAAAAATAAAAAACATATGAGTATTTGGGTAATGGTGGTTACAATGTTTAAATACGTAATCCTTGGATGACAGTTTGAAAAACATAGAGACTATGGTTGAAAGGCAAGCTGAAAATAGGGATGGGTCTTTAACTTAACAGTCCGATAATGCGCGTCCTACCCCCGGGGTTTACAGTTAGTACACTGCAAAAACACCGGTGTTAACATTAACACTGTTCGGTGTTCTGAGAGGTCCACACCAATTAGTGTTATTTCAACACTATCTTGGTGTTACATTAACACTTACAATGTTATTCGTCACACTTGCAGTGTTAAAATGACACTACATGGTGTTGATATAACACCAAGAATTTAACACCGGTACACCGGTGTTGGTGTGGACCTCTCACAACACCATTGGTGTTATTTTTAACACCGGTGTTTTTGCAGTGTAGTACTAACCATGGCGACTGAATGTTTATTTACTACCCAGCAAGAGGCGGATGGTGAAATTATTTACATTGGACAATATAGTGTTGGATTGATCCTTGTAATATCTCTTGAGGGATGGATAAAATTAAGTTACGGAACTATAATTGGATAAGGGTGCTCATGTGGATTTACCTACATCTATTTTGACCATACAAGATTAAGAAAAATTGACTAGTAATTGGTCTGTTGTCAAACATTGGGTTGCTTACTTACGGTTTGTGATATCCTCGGTTTATAGTAGTTATGCGAATGGAGGAAGTCGTTTCGCTGACGCTTGCAAACATCGTTTCACGAACTACATACAAATTGTATAGAGATGTCGTGTATTTTTGTATACAAATGATATATATGGTAAGCCCGCCTTAACCCTATCTCTACCCCCCACTTTTTTCAGAATTTTTTCTTCAACGTGGAAAATCGACCAAAATATCCCCCGATCCCCCCGGGATTTGATCCAGGGACCTCCAGCACGTGGAGCTTCCAATCCCCCGCTACACCACGGCTTCCAAGCACAGTCTGGGCAGTGTATTGCCCAGACTGTATGGAGTGGGTCCATTTTTTCAGCGAAAAACTTCCACGCCGGGTGGTACCAACGTGCCCAGTCGTGATATATTGTGGTATATGGCAGTGTTAGGGTTATTAACTCTTTACATTTAGTGATCACTCTCCAACAGGGTGTGTTAAAAAGTATCGGTCTGTTTATATTGACTTACACAGAGCCAGATTTGTGATTTAAGTTAAAATGTGTATATATATCTAGTTCATCTTAGCACTGATATCGGGCTCGCTATTTTCCTCATTTACTGATATTCTATTTAAAATGAAGCTCACTTGCAATACATTTCCCCGTGGTTTCCCCGAAGAGCCGCCGGGCCTTTTTCACCAATTCCTTACGCCCTCGTGTCCAGAGTCACTCTCCGATGGGAGAAGCCCGCGGGTTAGAACAGCTTGGTAGTTGGCAAATATAGAGTCTGGGATATGCCGCTAATTAATAGAACAGCTTTGGTTTTGATATACACTGACTTGTCAACATGGTTTTGACTATATGTGGGTGATATGTACGTGTTGGGCTGGAGGGGAACAGACGAGGGCGTATTATTACGTCTAGTTCATCTAAGCGCAAACGGACATGTGTTCTGACCGTACAAGATTAAGAAAAGAAGGCTAGTAATTGGTCTGTTGTCTAACATTAGGTTGCTTACTTACGGTTTGTGATATCCTCGATAATAGTAGTTATGCGAATGGAGGAAGTCGTTTCGCTGACGCATCCAAACATCGTTTCAGAAAGTAAATACAAATTGTGTAGACATGTCTTGTCTCTTTATATACAAATGGTATTTATGGTAAGCCTGCCTTAATAACTCTTTACATAGAGATAACTCTCTACAGGGCGTATCAAAAAGTGTACCATACGAAACATGATTTGTTTGGCCATGAAAAATGCATTGTTTGGTGTTTTGATCTTTGCATTTTAATGTATGTTTAAATCTGTCAGTAATGTACAGTTTGGCCGTTTGGCCACGACACATTATCAATAAATGAAATGAATGAAATAAAATGTGTCAGAATATGTTCAATTTGTCAATTTTTGGTGCTTTCGTTATCAAATGGCAAATCTACACAAGCTGAATTTTACCTCTTTTCATGAGCTGAGAACTATTTATTACAATCGTCATTCAGTGCATAATTGTACATAATCAATAACATCAATTAAAATCAACCTACCAAAGGTTGGTAATTAGATCAATTTGAGCAGAAAAAAACATAGTTATATCCATATTATCCATGACAAACCACAGAATATTTGATAGAATACATTTCTGTATCCTATAAATTATTCAGCTGAAAATGCAATTCTTGTTCAAAAGTGGCCAAAGTGGGATTCGTAATCTTGTTACTAATAATCGATCGTATCTCGTAAAGGGGTGACATTTATGGGATAATCTGTATTTGATAGAGGACTAATACGGGTTATCAACAGTCTTTTCCTTGAAAACAACAAATATGGGATGTATCTTTCCCTCATGGGACACTTGATACGCCCTGTATTCCCATCTCTCTCTCCATTTCTATATATGAGTGGGCATATTTTGATCAATATCATTACATTATCACTATTTAAAGTTACTTAGCGAAGGTTGTCATGTTGCAGGAGCAAGCCCGCCCGACATAGGTATTGTTGTATTTTCCCTTGAGTGTTTCTGTTGTTTGTTTTCACGCGGCCGACACGACATCATTAAGTAAGACAAAGTGGGTGCTACCGAGTTATTCTACGCCAAAGTAACGCGGCGAATACACAGCAGATATGTTGCGACAAATACAAGTTATATAGATGCTTAAAACAATAACATTCTATCATCTTCAGTGGTAGCGTCGTCAGAGGAGGACAATTTGGCTCATTCAAAAGCTTGGACTCTAAAATGAATTTTGTTTGCGAATTATAACCACTTTGTGGAGATCGGTGGTTGGCTTCACCAATTAACATGTTAACAGGAATATATATTTCTTATTTTTTATTATATTGAAACGGGCATTTCACACCAATTCCATTATTCACTGAACCTTAACCCTAACACTAGAAACGTGGTACTGGGAATGGAACTAAGAACAGAGGGAGGGGGTTAAATGAAAAAGTAAAAAAATAATGTCGGCCGACCCCTGGCCGCCGGCGTGGACAGGCGCGGTGCATTACCACCCAGTCACGGGGGGAGGGCGTCCCAGGCTAAAAACGGAGACCATATACCCGGGGTTTACATGAGATAGAACTTGAGTGCGCGCAAGCCAAGTGCTGCTGGCCGTGTGGTGTAGTAAGGTTAGGGTTATAGTAGGGATAAGTCGAAAACAATTCCACGTAATTCTAAAACGAAATTGCACAAAAGTAGTAGTTAAACGAGTTTAATACTGTGTCTTTCATAAACCATCACGAAGTAGGATTATATCTGCGCTATCTCCTGAAGATTTTTTTTTTAAATCCGGCGCGTAGCGAGCTTCCTGAAAGTACTAGCTCGTGCGATATTCTCGAGTGATCTCAAATAACCCGCACTTTATTCCTATCCTAGCTTTTACGGCTCATGTGTGCACACAAGAGTGTTTGCTTACTTAAGTACAACATAAAGGATAAATAAATGTCTTGATTGCGAAGGCCGCCGGTCATCTTTACTAACGCTATAACGCTATAGTAATAGGCTTGACACACCTGAACTGTACTAGATACAATTTAGATGGACCTCTACTGAGAGAAGTTGATTGGATTTCGTTTTATGAAACCATTAAGACATATGAGTGAACTGACCTAGATTATTCACAGGCACGGTGAAGTTTCGACATTGATTTAAAGCAAGATTAGGATAAATCTGTGCAAAATGGACCAGCGGCAACATTACAGTGAAACTTACCATAACCGCCTTTTATTTAAATTTGTTATACACCACCTCCCTTTTGGTTCATCAATGATGAAAATTGAACCAATTAACTAATTTCTCCGAAGCCTTTTAAATAGCTCAAGTTCAAATGAATCATTTACTCCTTGTATGAGTTTTAGTGTTGTCATAAATGTCTATTAAACCTCTTTTATGATTGGCCTTTGCTTGGTACACACCATTCTCACCTGTATAGCGCCCAGCCAACTAGCTAGCTTTTATCTGACCTTGATTTCACCGCTGAGTACACATCTTCAATTTATAAAGAACTATGGGATGTCAACAAGCACGTGATAGGGAACTGGTCTTGTGAAACCACACACAGCAGGTGTGTATCACTGTGCATGACTGCACAAATAATGGCATACTGTTGACGCGGTAGATTCAAATGCACGTTCCCTGTGATTATGCTTGGTGAATAATTTGTTTGCATACAAATGAAGCTAAGAGGATGTATAAAATGCATACTTATTGCTTAAATGCATGCAATGTAATAACTAAAACAAAATCATAAAAATTGCTCGTATCATTTTGTTGTGTATGTCTTAGGCTTTAATTTGATAGGTCACAAATTCATATTAAAGGTATGGTTATGTTCAAATTAATTATAGAATATTGGTAGAACATTATGCAAATTAATGAAATAAATAGATACATACAAATAAATGTTCCATTTTGCTCATATAAAAATGTCGGGATTATTAGTTGATACACAACATATCTGATTTACTGGTTTCTAAGATATACACATCTCCAGATATAAATTAAAATGTGTTTTTGACTTGATGCTAATTAAATATTAGGTAAATAATACGCAAATTAGGTTAATTTACTAAATTGTTCTAATTGCTTGCGGTGAGGCTTCTGTATCATTTGTGACCATCCCCCACAAATGGGATGTAAAGTCGGCCAGAACATTTTTGAGATATTGAACAGGGGAATTCTTCTAAAAATCAGCTTTACATGTATGATGTATTACATGTCCATATTGCATGTTAAATAGGCAGTACAAATCAATAAATCCATTGAAAATTCCTTTGTTTTCTATTGTTTATTGAAATGTCCATTGAGCCATATCTCAGTACATGCTCTGCCGACTTAACGGCCCCTTATAGTGCTGGATGGTCACCAAACTTGACTTTATTCAAAGAAAAATGGTAGGGGTTAATAAAGTAGCCCGGACGGTAAATGGTTAAGGAGGATAGCCCGGACGGTAAATGGTTAAGGAGGATTATGATTATAAATCATCCTGGCTTACGTATGTGTGTGGGGTTGTAGGTGGTTTTAGAGATAGGTAATGTACCATCTAGCGGGGACCCGAGCGTAGCGTGGGTACGCCGCTATAGTTTTCATAATTCATGATGTCCTTCACGTTCAGTGCTAGGCATGGGTGTCAACAAATAGTCTGGTGTCAACGTCTAATGTCCCTTCCACAAAACGCCACCTTTCCTGGCTGTTAAGTAAACCCCCAAGGGACCCACGGTGCAAGAAAACACAGCCTAGGTATCAATTGATTTCAGTTTTCTCTTCAATAGAAATGCATCGAGTCTTTTTAACAGTTCCAGTATGACCGCAACAGTGACCCCTTTCGCACGTTCAGGTTTGCCTGAAGCTCATTGTCACTGTTTGAATTTACACATCAAGGTGAATCATCGTTGGACACTGACCATGGGTCTCTACTTGAAAATGTTTTGCTTGTTTCTTATATATCTCTTACTAAGCATCCAAGATTTAAAAAACCCGAAGCCCTGTTGCATATTTTTTCAATAAAGAACACATTTTAAAGTGTTTTCTATTTAAATTTAAGTTCATGCACTCATACACAAGTGGCAGTCAATGAAAATCGAAATTGAACCAAATCGAGTACCTTCAATTTTCATGAAACTCTTTTCTGCGCTAATATTCTTCAAGATGGGAAATAATTGACGAATAAATGGAATGTATTTAGCCGTAATAAATGGCATCGTACATGCTTTCACTTTTAATTAAGTTGTTAAGATTACGAGAACACGAGTGCGTTTGCTTCGTTATGAATAGGGCCGGAAAGAAGACATAACTTTGATATTTTGATATTTTGATGCTTTTTAATGCACAGTACCTTAATTGTATGTCCCTATGCTTGAAATATTTTTACATTATAGTTGTTGGTGACATATGTTGCCTGACACACGTTAAAAGCCAAGTTAAAAGCCAAGTTAGATCGACCCAACACGATTTGCCCTCTTTATATTTGATGACGAAAACCTTCAGCAGAAATCCAATATAGGAATGCCATATTATGATGAATAAAATACATCAAAGCTTATTTTTGAGTTTCTCTGTATAATAAATACATTACCGCGCATATCTGTCATTTTTGAGAACATCAATGTACTCTGAGTGTCCATAATTTTGGTAACCCTGTAACTGGTAATTGAGTAAACATTAAAATGTAATTAGGCTAGCCTGTTCTCGATCGAGTCATTCACGGAAATTATCGGTGATTAAAATGACGACTCTTCATGGGATCGGCATATACATGTATATCATAAAAGATTACAACTAAGGACCTGTCAACGTGCGCAGGGTGTTATTTAGGGGTTGAGACCAACACTTTTGCCAAAGGAATCTATATATAACCCATACACTAGAGGCCGACGGCCTTAATTAAAAGAATTAATAACCCAAAAGGGTTTTAGCCAATCAACAACTATTCCATTTCATATACCGATACTTTCAATTATTTGTATTTGAACTTAAGCCCTAAAGTTTCCCGCGTGGTGAATGAACTCGCACCTGTTATCAATGTCACGTTGATTATATTTGATTCAGTTGTTCACTTGACCTCTTTGTATCGCAAACACGTCCTAAAGCGTGTCTATTGATAAGAGGCCGGTTCTCAATCAAAAAAACAAAAACAGAATACATAGACATGGATTAGATAGTTCCATTGAAAAGTGTAAATAAACACTTCCAATAAAGAGAAAGCACGCCAACGGGTCATCAATCGACCTACAAAACGTTGATATTGGGGATGTGAGAAGAGCTTGAGAGCCAGAATGTAAATGATACAACGTTGATTTATACCCAATCCCTTGATTAGGCCTATATCCAATGCATCAAAAGGGATTTGCAACCAATTGTGTTTTATATCTGCCTGGTTCAACTGATCGGATTATGTCTCAAATTATTCTGCGTATCCTTAGTATTTAATGGAATAGATCTCGATACACTGGTAATGGTCTACGATAAACAAGATACATCTAAAGGGGAAGGATCCTGTGTTTACAGGAACGGGGTGAAAATCTCTTTTCTCGAGCAAATGCGGTTGTTTTTTTCCAGCATTTGCAGCATTGAATAATAATAAGTACAATTTATCAAGCGCCTTATGTTGTAAACAACCGCAAGGCGCCTTACAACAATGTGATATAGAAAACTTAATGCCGGTACCAATCATTAGGGAGGAGTGTATCTTAGGTAAAGTGGCTCATTCAGAGGCACATTGTGTTGACCACTACGAGACTCAAGCCCTCAACATTTGTAATTCTGAATCCAACCCGCAACACATTTAGGAAATCAAATACCCTGATTTGATGATTATAACATAAATGATCAGGGTTATACCTATTCAATTATTTAAATTCCAAAATAAAAACCTATTCAGTGATCAAGCATTTTACTGGAATTACTCATTAGACTTTTACCTATCGGTACTTACCTAACTTAACGGATTTCTCAAAGTTACAATAGAGTTTAACATGATGAAGGTACACATTATTCTTCACTTCACAATTGATATATTTCACCTACAAAAGTTTGTTGCACTTTGGACCATTAGTTTTCCGGCTTTAACTGTTTGCAAATTATTGTAAAATTCGTGCATTTATCATAAATGGATACTAATGATAAAAGATGCCGCAAACATTGATCGTCAATCTATAAGAAGTCACTGACTTTGTATCTAGTGACTTTGTATCTAAAAACTAATCGTTCTAGCGATCTAGATCACTACAAAAACGTCCGGGCAAAAATATCCAATGGCGAATGCATTATTGGATTACCCATGTAACCAAAGCGTTACGCCAATGTCCATCCGTCTTCTACTATATTTGTTAATAGCATATCGACAGTATCAGTGATCAGTAAACCGTTTCCTTTCAAACTATCTGTATTCCAAAAGAAAGCAATGCACCGCGGTATTGTGTATTTTACTTATAACGTATTCAGTTCACAGTTCAGATATCAATAACTGTGGAAATACTGAATAAAAGAGGGTCAAAGGTGTCAAAAGTGATGCTACAGATTTATTTTTATTATTTATATATTTTGAAAATAAAATCAACGGGTATTTTTAAACTGCGCCCATTATCATTATTTCTATAACGCATTATCGAACAGAAATTAAAAAAGGGAACGTAGGAAGAATGGTGGTGAAGCCATTTGTAAATTTCAAGTCACTATGCACGAAATACACAGAGGTGGTATTGCCGATGATTCGATACCAAGGTTATTCCTATGATTAACGGACTACTCCGTCATTTAATGCATCGGTCAATGAACTAAACTGCTTTAAGAGTAACATGTACATTACATCCATGCACTGACTTATCCATTGGTAATACGTTCATTATACATAACCAACTGAATTCTGAATATACCTTGACATATAGGCCTAAATAAGTTTCAAGACTCAATAGGAGGATAACATATTGGATTAGTAAAATGAAAGACGTTAGTATGATGTGTTTTTCATAACCTTTCATGACCATCAGTTTATATGAGAGTGAACTCATATTTACTGCGTAAATAGCATACTAAGCTAGTAGGATATCCAAAATCAATTCAACGGTGTCTAAATTCATTAAAAATACTGCCGTAACCGGTCTGATATAAACTGAATAGGCAATTGGGTTCAGTCCGATATAGACGATTATTAGACTAATCCCAGATTGGTTTTTCATAAGAGCAGAATATGCTTTTAAAAGTCCGCCTGAAGATATTTGAGAGTGAAATCGGGGTTTTCCGCCTTATTTATGTACACTGCATCCTGGATCTCACAAGTGGGAGCTTGCCATCTAAAATATGTATAAAACGTGAATGGAAGTCTGAAGAACCAAATTTTGATCCGAATTCAAGGGTCTAATGCTGCAATTATACGTTTCTTGAGCAGAACTTATTGCGATTCTGTAAGGTATAAATGATATAAAGATTTGGTCTAAGGTGAATCAAGTGATCGCGATCTTGAAAATCTGAGGGTGTTATGGAAACTAATGCAAGCTGAAAAGTGCATTTTAAGATGAGCATAGAATGGTGTCTACTCGGTTATGGGTTAACTATACTCAGTTGCGTATGTCAGTGCACTGAGGGGTCGATCACCAGCAATTGAACCCGAGTGCTATGACGGAATCTGCATAGTATTCACAAATGTACGAGTGGTGAAACTCATTTTGATTGATGAATTGCATTAATTCTTTCACGGTTAGACGTAATAGAATCCTATCCCAGATGAGATTACTATAAACGACCTCCATCGTACAGTAGTAGGCAAGATCATTCCAAGTATATCACGCGTGAAAGTGTTAAATTGGTAATATATATAACGTCCTAATGCGTTACTCTTCAAATAGCTCTAGTGACCGCAATGAAGCAATGGCAATTTAGCCCTCAGTCATTTGAGTGGGGTGAACGTGGTACAAGGATGGAGAATTAATCCTTATGGCTCAACACAAGTTAATGGCTTTTTGTACCTTTACGTTTCAAAAAGCCTTTAAAATCAATCTTCTCACTTATTTATGTATAATGCGACTGGATTTTAACTTTTCATTTTATCATATGTCATTGAGGTACAAAGAATTTGTGTATCATCCCAAATTTACAAAATGGGCTGACAATATTATTTCTAATGATATCACAGAAGAAATAGTGTATTTGTCGTTGATGTTAGGACATATATATAACGATGTGAATCTTAAGATATCACCTGAAGGAATAGGACATTTAGGTTATGTAACCATACATATGCTGCAGGTGTTAATGTCAATTAACCTACTTATTATCTATTCTACGAAAAGGCTATACGGTTAGCGCTCATGGCTTAACATTTGTTTGCAATCTGGAAAAGGATATTCTTGTCACCACTCGATAATAATTATGAAGCAAATTGTGCGGATGAAGCTGCAACATGTCGTTCCATTACTTTGATGTGTAAAGAATTGGAATAAACCCGCAAACACATTGTTTAGGCTAGTGAACGCGCAAAAGTGGGTGATATCATACAAATTGTCCGCAAAGGGATTTTTTGGTGAAAAATGTTCTAAAATCGGGTAGGAATGAGACATTTTCAAAGAGTTTCTCAAAAAGTATGGTTTTTAAATGATCCCAACCACCAAAAAATAAAAAATACATATGAGTATTTGGGTAACGGTGGTAACAATGTTTAAATACGTAATCCTTGGATGATAGTTTGAAAAACATAGAGACTATGGTTGAAAGGCAAGCTGAAAATAGGGATGGGTCTTTAACTTAACAGTCCGATAATGCGCGTCCTACCCCCGGGGTTTACAGTTAGTACACTGCAAAAACACCGGTGTTAACATTAACACTGTTCGGTGTTCTGAGAGGTCCACACCAATTAGTGTTATTTCAACACTATCTTGGTGTTACATTAACACTTACGATGTTATTCGTCACACTTGCAGTGTTAAAATGACACTACATGGTGTTGATATAACACCAAGAATTTAACACAGTCCGATAATGCGCGTCCAACCCCGGGGTTTACAGTTAGTAATACTAACCATGGCGACTGAATTTTTATTTACTACCCAGCAAGAGGCGGATGGTGAAAATATTTACATTGGACTATATAGTGTTGGATTGATCCTTGTAATATCTCTTGAGGGATGGATACAATTAAGTTACGGAACTATAATTGGATTGGCTAAGGGTGCTCATGTGGATTTACCTACATCTATTTTGACCATACAAGATTAAGAAAAATTGACTAGTAATATTGGTTTGTTGCCAAACATTGGGTTGCTTACTTACGGTTTGTGATAACCTCGGTTTATAGTAGTAATGCGAAAGGAGGAAGTCGTTTCGCTGACGCTTGCAAACATCGTTTCAGGAATTACGTACAAATTGTATAGAGATGTCGTGTCTTTTTGTATACCCGCCTATAAGCCCGCCTTAATAACTCTTTACATTTAGTGATCACTCTCCAACAGGGTGTCTCAAAAAGTATCCCATGGACACTGATCTGTTTATTATTGACTTACACAGAGCCAGATTTGTGACTAAAATTAAAATATGTATATATATCTAGTACATCTTAGCGCAAACGGACCTCTGTTCTGAACAAGATCAAGAAAAGAAGACTAGTAATTGGTCTGTTGTCTAACATTGGTTTGCTTACTTACGGTTTGTGATATCCTCGGTTTATAGTAGTTATGCGAATGGAGGAAGTCGTTTCGCTGACGCATCCAAACATCGTTTCAGGAAGTAAATACAAATTGTGTAGATATGTCTTGTCTCTTTATATACAAATGGTATGTATGGTAAGCCTGCATTAATGACTATTTACATAGAGATAACTCTCTTACAGGGCGTATCAAAAGTGTACCATACGAAACATGATTTGTTTGGCCATGAAAATATTAACATTGGATGTGAAATAGTAATAAACATGTTCATCGATCTTTAATCTTTAATGTATTGTTTGGTGTTTTAATCTTTGTATTTAATGTATTTTTAAATCTGTCAATAATGTACATGACTTAAATTGCCTGATTAGGAGCGCTATTAATTCGGTCTGGTAAACCTATTGTTATCAATTACTACGAGAGGATTGCCTGGTTGTATATTTAAATTCGGGGCGTGTACGAGCGGTATTACTTGCTAACTGCATGGGTGAGTTTCCATTATGTTGCAAATTACATCCACGCTCATGCATTTAAACTACTCAATGGGCGTTGCAATACAGCCGGTTGGTTGCACACGAGAATTATGTCATATAGAAACAAGCTTTGATGGAAGGCGAATATTTAAATTTGGTGCCGGTTTTTAGGGCACCAATTTATAGCGCTGCTAAGCGGGCCTTGTAGCGTAATGAGTTTGGCCGTTCAATTTGTCCATTTTGGAGCTTTCGTTATCAAATGGCAAATCTACTCAATTTGACCTCTTTTCATGAGCAGAGAATTATTTATTACAATCGTCATTCAGTACATAATTGTACATAATCAATAACATCAATTAAAATCAACCTACCAAAGGTTGATAATTAGATCAATTTGAGCAGAAAAAACATAGTTATATCCATATTATCCATGACAAACCACAGAATATTTGATAGAATACATTTACGTATCCTATAAATTATTCAGCTGAAAATGAAATTCTTGTTCCAAAGTGGCCAAAGTGAGATTCGTATTCTTGTTACTAATAATCGATCGTATCTCGTAAACAGTCAGCTGTAGAACGGGGCTACGTTTCAATTGAGGGCGCTCTAAAACGACGGGTGTGCGTAACCAAGGTAATGCGCACCCGTCAATTTGCGCAATGATTGAATTTTCGCCTTTTACCCCCAATTATTCGCATAAAAAGTAACTATCCATCGAGTTGAGGTCCACATAAGGTACCAGAACTCCTTGCGACATTCAGTTCGATGATTTAATTTAACCTTTGACCCCAACATCACACGACACAAGCTAAAATTATGTCTTTTTTGCTGCGATGAGACGGTTTTTTAACGGTTAACGGTTATCTCTGTGATAAGAGAGTTATTTCGTTGTTTAAAATCGGAAAAATCGGCTTTTTATGAATTTTGAAAATTACTATGACGTGAGGCCGTTCCCTTACGCAGTCCCGTTCCCAAGCCCGCCCTTTATTGAAAAGTGGTTTTTGTTCGTATTCCGGCGGGCGACGGACTTTCGTCACTTGATGAATCGCAGTTAAAAAATGACGGCAGTGCGTCACTATTAAAAATAGAGCGCCCTCGATTGAAACGGGGTCACGTTCTACAGCTGACTGGTGAAGGGGTGACATTTTATGGAATAATCTGTATTTGATAGAGGACTAATACGGGTTTACCAACAGTCTTTTCCTTGAAAACAACAAACATGGGATGCATTTTGCGTGGGCATATTTTTATTAATACATATCATACTTTATCACTATTTAAAGTGACTTTGCGAAGATTATGATGTTATAGGAGAGGTATTGTTGTATTTCCCCTTGAATGTGTCTGTTGTATCATGTTGTAGGAGCAAGCCAGCCCGACATAGGTATTGTTGTATTTCCCCTTGAGTGTGTCTGTTGTATCATGTTGTAGGAGCAAGCCAGCCCGGCATAGGTATTATTGTATTTCCCCTTGAGTGTGTCTGTTGTATCATGTTGTAGGAGCAAGCCCGCCCGACATAGGTATTGTTGTATTTCCCCTTGAGTGTGTCTGTTGTATCATGTTGTAGGAGCAAGCCCGCCCGACATAGGTATTGTTGTATTTCCCCTTGAGTGTGTCTGTTGTATCATGTTGTAGGAGCAAGCCCGCCCGACATAGGTATTGTTGTATTTCCCCTTGAGTGTCTGTTGTATCATGTTGTAGGAGCAAGCCAGCCCGGCATAGGTATTGTTGTATTTCCCCTTGAGTGTGTCTGTTGTATCATGTTGTAGGAGCAAGCCCGCCCGACATAGGTATTGTTGTATTTCCCCTTGAGTGTGTCTGTTGTATCATGTTGTAGGAGCAAGCCCGCCCGACATAGGTATTGTTGTATTTCCCCTTGAGTGTGTCTGTTGTATCATGTTGTAGGAGCAAGCCCGCCCGACATAGGTATTGTTGTATTTCCCCTTGAGTGTGTCTGTTGTATCATGTTGTAGGAGCAAGCCCGCCCGACATAGGTATTGTTGTATTTCCCCTTGAGTGTGTCTGTTGTATCATGTTGTAGGAGCAAGCCAGCCCGGCATAGGTATTGTTGTATTTCCCCTTGAGTGTGTCTGTTGTATCATGTTGTAGGAGCAAGCCCGCCCGACATAGGTATTGTTGTATTTCCCCTTGAGTGTGTGTCTGTTGTATCATGTTGTAGGAGCAAGCCAGCTCGGCATAGGTATTGTTGTATTTCCCCTTGAGTGTGTCTGTTGTATCATGTTGTAGGAGCAAGCCAGCCCGGCATAGGTATTGTTGTATTTCCTCTTGAGTGTGTCTGTTGTATCATGTTGTAGGAGCAAGCCCGCCCGACATAGGTATTGTTGTATTTCCCCTTGAGTGTGTCTGTTGTATCATGTTGTAGGAGCAAGCCCGCCCGACATAGGTATTGTTGTATTTCCCCTTGAGTGTGTCTGTTGTATCATGTTGTAGGAGCAAGCCCGCCCGACATAGGTTTTGTTGTATTTCCCCTTGAGTGTGTCTGGTGTATCATGTTGTAGGAGCAAGCCCGCCCGACATAGGTATTGGCGTATTTCCCCTTGAGTGTTTCTGTTGTTTGTTTTCACGCGGCCGACACGACATCATTAAGTAAGACAAAGTGGAGCGGGTGTTACCGAGTTGTTCTACGCCAAAGCAGCGCGGCGAATACACAGCAGATATGTTGCGACAAATACAAGTTATATAGATGCTTAAAATAATAACATTCTATCATATTCAGTGGTGACGTCGTCAGAGGAGGACAATTTGGCTCATTCAAAAGCTTGGACTCTAAAATGAAATTTGTTTGCGAAATATAACCACTTTGTAGAGATCGGTGGTTGGCTTCACCAATTATCATGTTTAACAGGAATATAGATTTCTTATTTTTTTTATCATATTATAGAAACGGGCATTTTACACCAATTCCATTATTCACTGAACCTTATCTCTAATCCTAGAAACGTGGTACTGGGGATGAAACTAAGGACAGAGGGAGGGGGTTAAATGAAAAAGTTTTAAAAAAAATGTCCGCCGATCCCTGGCCGCCGGCGTGACAGGCGCGGTACATCACCACCCAGCCACGGGAGGGCTTCCCAGGCTAAAAAACGGAGACCATTGTATACCCGGGGTTTAGTGCTACATGAGATAGAACTTGTGCGCGCAAGCCAAGTGCTGCTGGCCGTGTTGTTGCCGTGTGGTGTACATGTAGTAGGGTTAGGGTTATAGTAGGGATAAGTCGAAAACAATTCCACGTAATTCTAAAACGAAATTGCACAAAAGTAGTTAAACAAGTTTAATACTGTGTTTTCATAAACCATCACGAAGTAGGATTCTATCTGCGCTATCTCCTGGTTTTTTTTTTAAATCCGGCGCGTAGCGAGCTTCCTGAAACCACTAAAGCTCGTGCGATATTCTCGAGTGATCTCAAATAACCCGCACTTTATTCCTATCCTAGCTTTTACGGCTCATGTCTGCACACAGAGTGTTTGCTTACTTAAGTACAACATAAAAGTAAAAATAAATGTATTGCTTGCGAGCCGGTCATCTTTACTAACGCTATATCGCTATAGTAATAGGCTTGACACACCTGAACTGTAGATACAATTTAGATGGACCTCTACTGAGAGAAGTTGATTGGATTTCGTTTTTATGAAACCATTAAGACATATGAGTGAACTGACCTAGATTATTCACAAGCATGGTGAAGTTTCGACATTACTTATTTAAAGCAAGATTATGATAAATCTGAGCAAAATGGACCAGCGGCAACTTACCATAACCGCCTTTTATTTAAATTTGTTATACACCACCTCCCCTTTGGTCCATCAAAGATGAAAATTGAACCAATTAACTATTTTCTCCAAAGCCTTTTAAATAGCTGAAGTTCAAATGAATCATTTACTCTCCTTGTATGAGTTTTAGTGTTGTCATAAATGTCTATTAAACCTCTTTTATGATTGGCATTTGCTTAGTACACACCATTCTCACCTGTATAGCGCCCAGCTAACTAGAAGCTAGCTTTTATCTGACCTTGATTTCACTGCTGAGTACACATCTTCAATGTATAAAGAACTATATAGGGTCACGCGTTATGAACTCGCCTCCCAATAGGGTGGTGCCGTTACATTTTTTAGTTTCATGCTGTCATTTTCCTCAAATATTTTTAAAACCACAAAAGCTATCTCAACAAATTTGGTATCATTTTAAAGCCCTAATAACAAGCTATCTGCCTGCAAAATGGTATTGGTATAGCTAATACAGAATGGGAGATACAGCGGTTTGATGTTTGGGGACCAGGGGTGGTGCTGGAAGGGGTGTGTCTGGAAGGGGTGCCGCCTGTACAAACTCAATGGGGATAATCCCATGTTTTGTTCTTTTTACAATAACTAGTCATCTCCTAATGTTACAAACACCATTCTGGTCCCATTTTAAAGGATAATTAGTAGTCTTTAAGTATGTGGTTCAACAGACTTGTCAACTATTTGTAACAACTAATTAATTATGGATAAGACCATGATCATCAGCTTTCTTCCTATTCTCTACACAGTAAACATGAATAATCAGCCTCAATTTACCGGATTTATAAAAATGACTATAACAGAAAAAGTTTTCAAGCTATGATAGCAAAAGTATACATTTTTGGAAAGCTTTTAACTAGGGGAATTTAGAAATGCAGTTTATATCAGGGAAGGGTTCAACCTTAAACAAATATTTTTAAAAATTCTAAAAATATATAAAATAAAAATTGGAGATATTCACTAGCCGGTATAATTACCATACCGACGTAGTAACTTTGACAATTATATATCATCTAATGGGTAATTTCATGAGGAATTCAAATATGTATAGTAAATAATGATAGGGGTAGGTATAAAAAAGATATGGATCTCGAATTAAAAATTAAAAACTCTGATATTTTTCCGAACATTTCCGATCATACCATTTTAGTTCATGGTCGCACTATAATTCCAATGGCCTATTTGGTTTCCTCATGCAATTTCCCTTCAGAAAATGTATACTTTTACTACCTCAGGGGGGTATACAAGCAAATATAAATGTGTAAAGTTAAAATCATGTCGTGAAAGCCAAAATCCGTGTGTAACGCGAAAGGAGGCGAGCTTATAACACATGACCATAGTATAAGGGATGTCAACAAGCATGTGATAGGGAACTGGTCTTGTGGAACCACACACAGCAGGTGTGTGTATCACTGTGCATGACTGCACAAATAATGGCATACTGTTGACGCGGTAGATTCAAATGCACGTTCCCTGTGATTATGCCTGGTGAAGAATTTGTTTGCATACAAATGAAGCTAAGAGGATGTATAAAATGCATATTCATTGCTTAAATGCATTCAATTTAAAAACTAAAACAAAATCATAAAATTGCTCATACCATTTTGTTGTGAGTGTCTTACGCTTTAATTTGATACGTCACAAAAGGCATGGTTATGTTCAAATTAATTATAGAATATTGGTAGTACATTATGCAAATTAATTAAATAAATAGATACATACAAAGAAATGTTCCATTTTGCTCAAACAAAACTGTCGGGATTTAGTTTATGCACAACATATCTGATTAACTGGTTTCCAAGATATACACATCTCCAGATATAAATTAAAATGTGTTTTTGACATGATGCTAATTAAATATTATGTAAATAATACGCAAATTAGGTTAATTTACTAAATTTTACTAATTGTTTGCGGTGGGGCTTCTGTATCATTTTGTCACCAAACTGTAAAAGGGCATTTATGGTAAGTTGCACTGTAATTATTTAGTTTATGACCAGTACCTGGTTATATTGAAAATGCAATGTATTGTATTCAATATTATAATTATAATAAATCTGCTGAAATACCGTACATTTTCCCTGCACTATTCAACATGCATTCCGTAAGAATTGGCGCCTTTTCTCGAACTCTGACCTGTTAAATCGCTTGAATTTCTAATTCAGCGAATGTGTTGCCCCCTTGAATGCTAACCAAGCGAGTTGGGCGCACATGTTTATTCCATTGTCAAAATAACTTGGTTACTGACGTGAGATATGTGAGAATTTCAATATCCACGGAAGGCATAATGATTGTTATCAGTACAAAAAAGAAAGAAAAGTTTCCACAGATAATAGGCAATATAAATAATAGAGGAGTGAAAATAGCGTGACACTTTGGTTACATAGGAAAGATAATAGTGCATGATATAGAATGGGTTGAATGCACCACTGAGCTGACTCTGATGCCTTATATTGATACGATCAATAAGGATAATATTTCCACAAAGTGCACCAAATCTTTCATCGCTGAAACGAGAAGTTACTTCTGTACAATTGTCAAGAATCTGAGCAAATCTGATTTATATATCAGCAATAATCAAAGAGAACAATACAAGAAAATAATCAAATCACAAATAACATCATATTATTATATTAACAACAAGTTATCAAAAAACACACATGAAACAACAACCCAATAACAAACAAAACCAAAGCACCCCGATTCTCCCACGATCCAAGTACTGCGCTATGAAGTAACACCTATTCCTTTGAGACAATGCTTAATAATGATTTGGCATCACTGAATGTGTTGAAGACATTTTTTTCACATAATAGTTTCTTCTTGTTATGGCTTTATGAAACTCGATATAGAGTGACAGAAACCTAAAATGAGATATTGGCAACGAAACCTTAAGGATAAGACATGTTCATCTTGCGACCAATCACACTTGGTACTCACTTACCTTGATCTGTATCACACAACCACTCGTCTTCTCCTGTGTCTTTGCAGTCCGCTTCATTATCACAGAAGAATTCTAAAGGTATGCATTGCAAATCCAAGCAAGGGACTTTTGGCCAGCTGTACGTAACACATATGGGCGCCGTCAAGTTTGGTAGCTCTGATGGTTAAAACAGAATTATATGAAGTGTTAATAAGACAGAAACATAGACGTCTATAATAAATCTTCCTTTCAATTAGATATTCTATTAAAAAAAGAATGATATAATATCACAAGCTTTCTTTGTATGTGTTTTACACAGCGGGTACATAACAGACAAACACACACATAATATTGTTAAACTGTTTCGGTCTTACGATTATGTCAAAAAGATGCCAAGTAACTTTTATATATTATGCAATGCTTTTTTTGTTGGAAAATTGTAGACACATAGCATGGTCATGTCATTGTAGCAAAATATCTTTTAGTGGTTATGTCATGGGTTCTGACGTTGTCCAAGGAGACAGTTTACGACAATTGGATAGCTGTTATGCAGTTCATGCACATTGGCACGATCAGTCACAAATCGATCTTGATCGAGGTTGTTTCATTCGGAAAAAGCATTGCCTTGGGTAATTGTTATTTATATTATCACTCACATATCAGTCAGGTTCAACAAATGTGATGTTGATACATTCTGAAAATCGAAAGATAAAGCTTCCAAAGATTTACACAGAGCTGTTTACATTTTGCTTTCCCACAGTCCTATGTGATATATTTATGTGGTTATTTATTAAGGGAGAGAGTGTACCGATCAACACTATTAAGATCTAGCGCAATTGAAGACCAAAATCAATCGAGAAATTCGACTTATTGATCTTGAGAACATTCAAGCTGTCATCAACAACTTTAGAGTTTGTGCACAGCATATCTTGGTGGCGCATGTTATAAACTATTCAATTTACAACTTCACAGAATTACTATCTCGATTCCAATAACAATTAGGGAACAATTATCCAAAGTTCTTGCTTTAATTTGAGCCTAAAATTAACCCTATTCAGCCTTTACAAAATAGAAGAGTTGTAGAATTAGAAATGGGTAGTTTTTTTATTGGCCCAACCAGCATATCAACAATATTTTAGCTATAGATTTTACGTGATAGACGACTCAAACGTCCTTAGACTTGCTTAGAATGAAATAAGAAAAGCAAAGGCCATGATTACAGGGGCGGATCTAGGATTTCTCAAGGGGGGGGGCGATTTTTTTTAGACGTTTTCGCACGTTTTTACACGTTTTTACACGTTTTTACAAGTTTATTTTACACGTTTTAATCGTTTTTTAAAAATGTTTCCGCCCTGTCAAAAATAGGAGGGGGGGGGGGGGGGGACTTTTTTTGTTAGTAAACAACACACTCTTGTCTTCAAATAAATAACACATTTACATTCATTCCATAGCCGCACTTTTGGATTATAATTCCAAGCATGACGCTAAGTCATGCAGGCGAGTCGTCAAACATATTTTTTGAAAACATCGATTTCAAATGATTTATAGACCATTTCAAATCGAGATCGGAAATTCGAAATCTTCGGAAAAACATGTCACGTGGACCAGGTGAGTACGCAGCGTAATTAAGCGGTTGATCGCATTCATATAGCATTGCTTGTCCACTTAGTGGTTTACTATGTTTACACACAAGAAACAATTCGCGAGACTTTTTTGTTTTTATCAACAAAGGCGTCGATACCGGCAACTTCCAAATTTATCGAGCTGAAGGTAAAATGTGAAGGTATTACCCCGAATCTCTTTTTATCTCACCGTTTATGTTACTGAATCACCTCAAAATACAACTTTGTGAAGAGAATCTCTCACCAACACCAGCTTAATCCACACACGGGTTACTAAAACACCGGGTGGAAACACGTTTTCTGTTGATGACTTATTACTATAGTCATCAAACTGGTGCCAAAAGCAATCGGAAAGCATCGGAACCGATTAGCATACCTCTATCAATCTCTTTTTATTGCTGTATATTATACTGTTTTGCATACATCTATATATTATACTTTTTACTCTTTTAGTATTTCACACAGTTTTATTGTATCTTAGATTTTAATGTTGTAATTTAATCAAAATTGTGTAATATCATACTATGTTCAGTTCTCCATCCATACATTTGCGTGTTCATCCTCTTCCTTTGTTGTTTGCTCGACCTCCTGTCTTTTCCCTCTCACGCATGTGCATATATGGACCCCGGGGGGGGGGGGGGGGGGGGGGGGGCCAGTCAAACATAATGTTGTACACATGCGTGACCAAAAAAACGCGTAAAAAGGGGTGTTTTTTCAGTGTTGGACGCGTCACGCGTTAAGGGTATCAAAAACGCTGATTTTCAAGAAAAAGGGTGGCTTAAAATCCCGGCTTAAAATACAGGTCGAACGTGTTTAGGGTAACTTATTTTGTTCCCCGTTAAATAGACAAAACTTGTTTAGGGGTCATATTCTGGCAAGAACTTGTTTAGGGGTCAAAATTTGCAAGGAAAGCGCGCTAAAAACTTGTTTAGGGGGTAATTTTGCTTGCAGGGTAAAACTTGTTTAGGGGGTGTCTGGAAACAATTTGGTCACGCATGTGTACACCATTATGTTTGACTGGCCCCCCCCCCCCCCCCCGGGATATGGACGACCTGATCATAGGTTGCAAGACAGCGAGTCGCAATTTATGAGACCATTTGGTCGTGTCCGTCTTTCTCCATGTGTCCTGATGCTCGACCCACTATTTTAGCGACCTTTTTATATATATTGTTTGTGTTTATTGTGTTATTATATGCTATCATAATATGTTGTTAAGCGCCTTGAGGCCCCTTTGGGCTAAGGGCGCTATATAAGCGCTTGGTATTATTATTATTATTATTATTGAATATTTTCGGATTTGAAATGGTCTATAGAAAAATGAATTTAACAGTGATTTGTTGATCCAAAGCACATCCTTGGATTAATTCCATCCAGTACTGCTGTACTAACAAACAATTATCCTGCGACAATGACTCAGTGTATAAATCTTAATAAAGTTTACATTCATCGTGACTTCAAGCCAAAATAAAGAGTTTATAGACGAAACATAACAATGGGTACCGGTTATACAGAATATTACTGTATACATTAGTCATGTTAGTAGTCATATTATTCACGCGCCCTGTCGAAATACCCGGAACCGGAAATGGTATAAAAACCGCCATGTAGTCTTTAAAGGTTATTATTGTAATAGTATGGGATACTTCCACATAATAAGGCCAAGCCTCAGTTCAGAAAGCGCAAAATACCCCACTTAAGACCCCCAAGGGAAGCTTCATAGTGTAAGCATGGTAAGGATTAGTCTACTGTAGTATACCTTTTTCCTTTTCTTTGTCACTCTATGAACATGTACCGATAGAGGGCTCACTCCCCATGGACCGCTCCCATCCTCTGATCTCACCCCCGGGAAAAAAAGGTCTACTTGCATTGGATTGACCTCGTTGACCTCCGTATACTTTTACATTAGTGCTCGTCCAAAAATTGGACGCATACGTAATGAGCAATTTGTTCGCGTGGGGTTCAAAATTAACCAATGGCAGACACGATAAATACGAAGTATTGAATATTTATATATACGTCTTCGCAGAGAGACGAATCTTGCTCACTTGATAAATTCAAAATGTCGATTTTCTGGCACTGTATAGCCGCCGTTTCGGTCTAAAATCACACTTTAGGAGTTATCTTTGACATTGGTCCTCGCCCAAAATATGTTCCTCAGAAATATAGCTACATTTCCGCATATGTGACTATTTCCATGCTATTTCCTATCTTTCAATATCGTGTAACAAAAAAACCTTTTTACGTTTAAACAGAGACAAATAATTTGATCATTGTTTACGATAACTAGAGACTCTTACACAGCCACAGAAATACCCCCTTCACGCGTTTCTAGATGTACAAATAGCAAATTCAATATTAGCGCGTTATGAAGGGGTGTGATACTATCGTGACGCATAAAAAGCATCGTCCCTAGTAATCCCTAGTGTGCTCAAGCACAGTTCTTTTGTAAATCCAATGCCAGTAGACCTTGTATTTGGTCGGTTCTCGGATGGGAAGTATCAGGGGGTGTAGTGTTCGATTGTGTGACAGTGAAATTATACAAGGCCGTACGAGTAGACTAGGTAAGGATCAGGACCATCACCCAGCCCCTATGACACGGACTGAAGAGTTGATCGGATCTGATATGCGTGCAATAAAATCACAAAATGCCGGGTTTACGGCATAACTCCCTCTAATGGCGTCGCTTTTATAAAAATAAAATCGGTTTATTGTAAATCATTAGCCCAGTGGGAGAGAAGAGGAACTAGGATTCACCATCAAGCCTAGACAAAGTCGAAGAATAGGGCCAAAGAAAGTCACGGATCTTGACTTTGCAGATGACATAGCGTTACTTTCTGACACTTAGGAGAAGGAACAGAAGCAGCTGAAATATGTTGATGAAGCAGCACTCAAAACTGGGCTCCACATGAATGCCAAGAAAACCAAACGCATGGTATTTCACCAAACACAAGCGGTACAGCTAAAAACCTCTAATGGAAGTAACATAGACAACGTAGATGACTTCAAATACCTGGGTACTTGGGTAGGTAGTAGTCAGCATGACATAAAAATACGTAAAGCACTTGCTTGGAAGGCCTGCAATGCTCTGAACAAAGTGTGGAAATCCAGCCTCTGTCGAAAAATAAAAATCAGACTTTTGCAAGCTACTGTTCAAAGTGTTCTACTGTATGGAGCTGAAACATGGACCATCAACAACAGATTGAAGAAATCTTAAAGTGGATGCTACACTCGAATGCTGAGAACTGCACTCAACATCAGTTGGAAAGACAAGGTACCGATCAAAGACCTGTATGGAAACTTACACAAGATGAGATTTGCCGGGCATTGCATGAGAAGAGAAAATGAGATAGTAATTGACCTTCTGCTATGGAGACTCAAACACGGATACACATCGGTAGGCCGCCCAGCCTTAACATACTTTGACACCTTGGCAAAAGACACAGGACTGAATGATGAGGAGATGAAAGCATGCATGAGGGACAGAGGAATATGGCAAGCCATCACGAAGACCGATCGAGATCGACATAAGTAAGTGAAGTAAGTTAGCTCAGATCACGAGATGGTGTTTATATTATTAAAGAAATATGCAAAGCAATCCACATTCTAAAATAGAAACTCTGTTATGAATTCAGTAAATGAAACAATTGTTTTAAGCCGTGGAATAACGGGAAATGGGACATCTGCAAAATAGTCCAAGTCAAAATTGCAGGTCTTCTTACTGGATCAATGAATAATGAAACTAGGATCTATAACAGATTTCAACTAGTGGTCAACAACTTTGTTCTCTGGAATTTATGAAAGATCATCATCGTTGTTTTGAGCCTTGCATACAATTTAAGCAATCTCAAATGCAAATTATTTTAAAATGAATGGTTTGGAAGTGAATATTTTCCACATTTGGGTAGTATTATTCTTTTTCCTAGGTAAACCAAATTTATGCAAATGATTTTAACCTTTAAAAAGGCATCATCTATTGATTTAATTACCAACACCTTCTACCGTCTACTTGACACTTCGTACGTGATAGCTTGTTCAACAACTTCCCCATTATGCATCGATGCAAAATTGTAAACAAACAAAAAATGTTCCCAAAATTTGTTCATTTTTTCGCCCGTTTTTTCGGCGTATAAATGCATTTCGCCATGCAATCCTTAAAGTTAGCAAACAGCTTTATATACCAAAATGTAGCTATATCCCCGAGGAAAATATTTTTGGCGAGGGTCATATGTCACGGCTCACTCCTTAAGCCAAAATATTAGACCGAACGATCTCTACCCAGCACAAGAGAATTGCCATTTTGCATCATCGCGCGGTAAAATGAGTTCCCTTTCATCTAATGGACCGGGGTTCAACAAGGTATTCGTCGTTGTTTATCTTGAATCGACAACTGTAAGACGGGTTTATTTTGGTCGGAAAATAAACCCGTCTTACCGTTGTCGATTCAAGATATACAACTCCGAAATCTTATTGGACCCCTAATTGAAAGAAAAGAAATAATGTACTCGTACGAATGATTTTACCACAAGATAAGGTTCAGAAAACATAATAAGATACTTTTGAATTTTAATGACGCTGCAGAGAATGAAAGCAAAAACAAGTTACCTTACCCATTTTATTTCAAATACGTGTACTAAATTGACTAAAGGCTAACATTACGAAAGTTGACAATATACCCTGTTTAACGGAAGGATAGTCTACATGCAGGGTAAGTTGGTTGGGCGGTGTTTTTAAACAATATTTTCAAATATATTCCAACAATAACAATAACTCCAATAATTGTTTCATTAAGAAAAATTACAAAATAAAAAGAAAAGTTAAATATTCAAAACAAGTCAAGAAAGGCGTCCAAAATACCTTAATTTATGGGAAAACGCACGACTCAGATTGGTCATTCAGTCGGGCAGGTATTTATTTATTTTATTTATTTCATTTCGAACATTTAAAAAAACCAATTTACTAATTCAAAATTTACAAGTATATGAGCCGGTCAGGCCGTAGAACACGTTCTTTCCTTGACTATAAAGATAGCAAATCTTACATACTTGACACTTCTTTTAGGTTTTCCTGTAAATAGGCTATAGGTAAAGCAAACAACCAACTCTGAAAAAGATGATAATAGTAACTGTAACAGATAAACAAACAGGCGGCGTCCATTTCAGCGGAGAAGGTAAATGCGCTAAATCTCGCGAATCGCAATGCTCTATCAAACATGCTTTCCGGAGAAAACAAGACTACCGACGGATTTACCGGGTAACGAAGTAAAATAGGGCACTGGAGATAGTCAATAATACATACGTCAATGCAAAATGTCCTACTGCATATTACACTCTTATGTATATCTTCAGTTTGCGAGGGGTTAAATATCGTTACTGTAATAAATCAGACAACGGATTGCAAAATGATTGGGAGGCACTACTACATCTTAATATGAGTATTAAAACATTATCACACTGTCTATCCGATACTCAGACCTCGTAAATTATCACATTGCCTATCCGATAATCAGTCAGACCTCGTAAATTTTCACACTGCCTATCCGACACTCAGTCAGACAGTCGTGTCGGTCGCAATGGGCACTGTCGGTTATTGAAGGCGTTTTTTTCGCGTCGGTGTTGTGAACACCACACACCACATCACAACCCCCCTCCCCCGCTCTCAAGTTTCCGACTCGGCGGCAATTTAATGGGCATGTTTTTACACTAAACGCGCTCGAAAAATGGTCCATGTAAGTTGTCATAATGCCTATACGCACTACATCCGGGCCAAAGATTGACAACATATTAAGGGTCCCATAAGGGCCCACTGTGGGCCGAAGATCGATGTTAGGTGGGAGGGCTTGGGGGCGGAAGCACAAAGGGCGATTTAAGGGTTTTTTCTTTCAGGGGGGTTAGCCACCCCCCTCCCCCCTCCCCTTGCTACGGCACTGCGTGAAGCATTCTTTGGAACATGGCATCATGTCCAAGATATTCACATATTCTGGCCTTTGATGTTTCCGAACTGCTTTAAAAACCTATTCGACACAGAGTGTTGTAGACTTTATGAGGGAATGTTTAGCCGGCCGCGTAGAGAGTGAACACAATCAATATGACAGGTAAAAATTCAGTGCAAAAACAGTTGTAATGCTACAAATAGCTTTTCGTAAAGGTCAGTCGTGAATATTATTGATATTTAGACAGGTTTCCTTCACCTCAGAGAATACAACCCATTACACGAACATGCTGTCAACTCAAAGGATAAGTGCCTAGTTGTCCGTCGGGCTTTTTGATGCTATAGCCTATAAGACACATTATTAGCCTACGATATTTATTGAAAACACAATTTGTTTTTTTGCAGTAAAACCAGGCATGTCTTCTACCTTTTGCGTTAAATATTAGATTAGATGACAACAGGGTGAACTTGGGTGACAGGGTGTCTCTGAGATTACTGAAATAATTACTAGATTGTCGCTTGTAGCCATAGTAAAAAAAACATGGCCAAAGGAACACTTAAATGTAAAGTAGATCATCTTGTTTTTCCGAGACATCAATTATTGTTAATCTATTTATAAGCATCTGCTTTTTTTAATATTGGCGTGTAAATAGTATCATTAGCCTAAATATCAACACTGACCCGGGAGTCTATTACTCATACCTAATAAAGTACCCACTGTATGCCAATAGCATTCAAAAATGCAGCTTTCGTTCTTTTTTAGTTAGAAACTTGGAAGAAGAAAAAAATTGTTTCATTTGAAAACATACTATAGGACTATTATCGTGAACAAGATTTTAGGTTATGGTTTATTTCCACAGCTCTGTCCGTGGTTCGACTATATTCAAATTGCGTTTAGACGGATCATGTTGACAAGTGTGCCCAACTATATCTGAGGGCCGGTGTTTTTCCTTTTGGATCTTTATATAAAACATACAAATACGAAGACACCTCTGTCTGAATATAGATGTACAGAGCCGAGGGAGTGTTAAGAAAAGTGTCCTATGAGGAACAATAGTTATTAAAAATACATCCAACGTTTGTGTTTGTTTTAGTTCTCTGCAAAACACACGTTATCTAATTAAATTTTACCACCAAACTCCAGAGATATGATTAATTCAGTAACAAGAGTGCGAATTCCACGGTGGCCATTTTCGAACTAGAATTGGACTTTCAACTTCAAAAGCTGCATTTGAGATTCTATTGATAGAAATAGGATAGGCCTACATCAATGAATTGTCTAAAATCCATCTAATTTCAAATATTCTGTGGTTAATAAGATGGTTGAAAATATGTTTTTCTTCTCAAATTGAACTAACTATGTATATTAACATTGAGGAGGTAGATTATTATTGATTTTATTGATTATGTTCAATTACACACTGAATGACGATTGTAATAAAAGAGTGCATGAAAAGTGACCAAAGCTGAATTTGACATGCTTTGGTAGATTTGCCATCATTTGATGAAGAAATCTCGAAAATGGAAAGAATACAATTCTTTTGATACATGAAAGATTGATGAACATGATTGTATGTACTCAGTAGCTCACGTCCAATGTTGAAATTTTTATGACAAAAAAAAAAAAATTAAAAAAAAAAAAAAAAAATTTACACATGGTACACTTTTTGTTTGACACGCCCTGTTTACTAATGCTGACTTTGTGCACAACTTTGGTGTGTTTACAGACATGTGTATGATTCATGTCATCATATTGATAACAGCTTTGGCGTAAACCTAATCAGGTTAAGGCCAGGTGTCAACAAGTTAAAGGAGTCTCCATGAAAAATAGACGTCGAGGAGTTTGACAATTGAATGAAGATAAATCGTATGTGAAATATAGATGTATGTGAAATATAGATACCTAAGGATGGTTCGTACCGATACTTATAGTGTAGTTTAATGTCTCCAACATCTACTTTCGCTACCTCATTTTGCAGATTGACAAAGCAAAAGAACCGCACATTCAATCGATTTAATAAATATATGAAGCCAACCTTATTACCCCATCAAAACACCAGTTTGATACGAATGCCATACTTCTCCGAAATTTGTGAAAGGTAGCCGCTGTATGGATCATTCACGTCAATATAAAACAAACAAATTAACCTTATTAATTTAAAAATTATTTAATATTATTAAACAGTTTTCTGATATGAATTAAATTGATAACAACGAGAATTCACACCCCACAGCGAATTTGGTGTTTTTCTTCTGTTGACATGAGCATAATAGGGGTTTCGGAAGACCTTCCAATTTACCAGGAAAGTAATTGCCGTTGAAAAATGAAGTTATGCAACAATGTAATTTATCTACACTGTCTTAATAAGCAAGTTATCCTGCTATGTAACGAAGACCTCAAATTCGTGGAGTTCGATTGTTCTGCTGTAGATAGAATGCGAATTCATCTACACGCTAAATAGAGGATAATCGCATAATAAGCGCTTGGAGCCCTACTGCCTGTAATGGCCGAACCAATTATAACCATCATTTGGCTAGACGCATTCGTCTATATTGCATGGTCCTTTTAGATTGTTTTATCAATAGTTAATATTATACTGGTCAGTATATTCAAAATCTCTTTAATTTGATTTGATATTGTCTAATAAATGATTCTCCAGACTTTAATATACATGGGTGTAGACATACTAAGAAGTTTCCCGACGTGGCACTTTAGATAGTGTTGACCGTGGGACCTCGTGTACATTCAACGAATTGTGGACAAAACATTGTTATTGATAGTAGTAAAATAATGTTTATTTTCGTCAACTACAAGCGTTATAACAACACAACATAACAAGTGCAGGAGTGCAGAGAGGAAAAGAGCTACCCCCCAAAAAATACCGTGAACTGAAAACTAAATACGAGTGTAGATTCATTATTTTAGAGAATTCTTAAGTGTTCATTTGAATTAGATATTCAGTGTATAGATTGAGTTCCCACTCAGAATATATACATTTCAGGATTTCATCATTTCTGATACCGGTATGTTGTTCTGTTATGAATTCTAAATTCGGTACGAGCGGTACATTTGTCAGAAACAGAATTCGGCCCTGAAGAAACCTACTACGAGTGGCAAAGGGAATAGACACGTAATAGGAATATTTGTCAAATATGCCGGTGCGAGTCCTTCCCAAATTTCTGGGTAATGTCTGTTATAATAATGGAATCAAAGCAAATGTCTGGAAATAATTTCAAGTTCAGATACAAATTGTGTGAAATGATTTGGGGTAGTCGAAAGCGCACATCCGCTCTATTTCAGCACAGATGATGATTTCAACAATTCTGCACACACGTCACTTGCAAATACGACGTATGGTGGCAAATAGGAGAGACAGTAACCATTTGAGCAGTTTCGGATTATGAGACCGGTTAGCAGCCTACATGCCTACACCATATCGTCGCTGTTCTGACATACCGGCACATGTGCCATTTTGGGCAAAATGAGTTAAGTTGCATTTTATGATCTACAAATGAAACTCTTTATTCTCCAAAAAAATTGAGACAAAAAGGTAATTAATTAATGAGATACCGCACTAATTAGTGTGATATGCCAGGGTTTTAACATAATATCGGCATGAAAACCTCATTTTGTATTCTGACATACCGACACATCACAATATTCTGCCATAGACCACCGTGTAACTGCAGTTCTGACATACCGGCACATCACTGTAGGACGAATATGAAGTTGTTGTTTTTTCTTTCTGACATACCGGCACATGACTTTATGACATAATTACTCCTAATTAATAATTGCAATTTGTTGTAACATGCTCATAACAAACATAAGTATATATCTATTTGTGTTCTTTGACAATGATAGTGACATTTGATGTAAATGCTCTCTAACAAGTCTTTAAAAATTGGAAAATTTTCAAACACGATTTTCTCAAAACGCTGTTTTTCGTGATGTGCCGGTATGTCAGAACAGCGACGATATATCAGCCTAATTAGTCGGAAATGTATACATTGATATAGAGCTATTAAGATAAGATAAATGTTTTTATGATTGCTCATCAATACAATATGCAGGGTTCGATTGATCAACTAAAGATTGTTTATCATCAGCTGCGCAAAGATGTATGAAATTGTACGAATTCGTGTACTGATCTACAATTGTCACGTTGGCAGCGCAGCAGGTGCACTAAATTGCTTTACCATCATGGTTATATGCTATTCCACTTTGTGCGGTCATTAATTAATTAAAGTAGGATAAGGTCGGATTTACACTTATTTTATTTCTATACACTAACAGTAGGGTGATGGTAGCAAGTAGTCAATATACTACTGTTCGATGACACTGCGACGACGAATCTTAGAAGTACAAAATGTATATAGGTTAACCCCGAAAGCCTTTGAAATGTGACTACTAGTGTTAATAGAACAGGTACAATTAAAGTTCCCTCATAACCTATACAATTAAATGAAATATGTCAGTTTTACACTTTGGTATTAGGTAGTGGTCCTGTATTGATGAATATATTCATTAATTAAGATTAGACGACAATACGACTCACACCAGCAAGGACTCAAATTGGGTGTGGAATCTTGAAATAAGCCAAGTTATTTGAACAGAACATACACTAAGGTCAAGCTGTTGATAGGAATAATATCAGTTATTGGCGAGGGGTGACAAGCTAATGTATACCTGAATAAACATTAAGTGTTCCTGTCTATATAAGTATACAAAGCCAGGAAACAGGAAACAGGAAACAGGAAACAGGAAAAATTATTCAAAGAACATAATCATCGATCAACGATTAGATCTATGTCATCATACTGATATTGACTAATATTTCACAAGATGAAGAAAGATAAGAACAAGATTATAATGCGACATAGAAACTTACATTTGCCCTTTCCCCTCCTCCACGTTTCAAATTTTCAAGCGGGTAGGGTCGATTCAATACCACGATGCACCATAAAAATAAAACTCCTGATGGCTAATCCACTGAATCTAGACATTAGCATAAAGTATTGAATAAGAATCGGCACTTCAGCAGATAGTGTGCTTATTACAAATGTAATAAATTACATAAATGTTTGCTTAACCCTAACCTTACGCCTCTTTGTATAACCTGGCGAAGTATCCTGAGCCAAGTAACATTGACACCCGTCATGTAGTGGAGAGCCGGTCGGCCCGTGTGCTGGAGGTCCGTGGTTCAAATCCCGGTAGGGGGGGGGACGACTTTCGGTGATAACATTGCTGGTCCGCTTTAGTGGTTTACTATGTTTACATACAAGCGTACACCCATGAGAAGTAAAACTAGTAGCGATACTATTTAACAATGGCGTCGATAATGGCAACTTCAAATTAATCGAGCTGAAGGTAAAATGTGAAGATATTACCACGTTTCTCTTTTTATCTCACCGTTTTTGTTACTGAATCACCTCAAAATACAACTTTGTGAGGTAGAGAATCTCTCACGGGTTATTAAAACAATGGTTGAAAACACTTTTATTTGACTTATTGACTTATTAGTCATCAAACTGGTGCCATGAGCACGCGGCTAATCGGAAGCAAAGGAACCGATCGAATATTTTCGGTTTTGTATTGGTCTATAGAAAAATGATTTTAACAGTGATTTGTTGAGCCAAAGCACATCCTTGGATTAATTTCATCCAGTGCTGCTGAAATTGACGCTATAACAAACAATTATTCTGTGACAACAATTCAGTGTATACATCTTAACAAGTATACATTCATCGTGACTTCAAGCCAATAAAGAGTTTATATACGAAACATAACAATAGGTACCGGTATAATATACAGAACATTACTGTATACATGTAGTTGGCTTATTATTCACGTGCCCTGTGCAAATGGAATAACAACCGCTATGTAGTCTTTAAATGTTAAGAATGTAGGAGTATGGGATACTTCCACATAATAAAGCGCAAACAACTTTTAAGTTGTATGCGCTTAATTCACTGAAAGGCTCTAAGGGAAGCTTCAGAGTGCAAGGATTAGGACCAATCACCCAGCCCATATGGCACGGACTGAAGAGTTGATCGGATCCAATATGTGCGCCATAGAATCAATGCAAAATAACGGGTTTACGGCATAACTCCCTCTAATGGCGTCGCTTTTATAAAAATATAATCGGTGTATTGTAAATCATTAGTCCAGAACACGAGATGGTGTTTATATTATTTAGGAAATATGCGAAGTAATCCACCTTCTAAAATAGAAACTCTGTTATGAATTCAGTAAATGAAACAATTGTTGTAAGCCGCGGAATAACGGAAAATGGGACATCTGCAAAATAGTCCAAGTCAAAATTACAGGCCCTCTAATACTGGATCAATGAATAATGATCTATAATCTTGGTTAAAAATTTGGTTCTGTGGAATTTATGAAAGATAACCTCATCATCATTACTTAAGCCCAGCATAAAATTTAAGCAATCTCAAATCCAAATTATTTTTAAATGAAGTGAATATCTCCCACATTTGAGTAGTATTATTCTTTTTCCTTAGTGGGCGAAACAAAATGTATGCACATGATTCTAACCTATACATTCAATTGCCATTACATTTAACGTACGGATGTTTTTACCACAAGATAAGGTTCAGAAAACATATAAGAGACTTTTGAATTTTAATATTGCAGCAGAGAATGAAAGCAAAACAAGTTACCTTACCCATCATTTCAAATACGTGTACTAATTTTACTAAAGGCTAACATTGCGAAAGTTAACAAGATACCCTGTTCTACGGAGAGACCGTCTACAGGCAGGGTAAGTTAGTTGGGCGGTGTTCTTAAACAATATTTTCAAATATATTCCAACAATCACGATAACTCCAATAATTGTTTCAATAAGAAAAATCACAAAATAAAGTCAAAAATACCTTAATCTACGGGAAGACACACCACTTAAGTAGGTCATTCAGTCGGGCAAGTATTTGTTCAATTTATTTATTTCATTTCGTACATTTAATTTTTTTTTACTTATTCAAAATTGACAAGTATGAGTCGGTCAGGTCGTAGAACACGTTTTTTCCTTGACTATAAAGATAGCAAATCTTACATATTTGACACATTTTTAAAGTTGCTCCTGTAAATAGGCTATAGGTGAAGCAAACAACTAACTCTGAAAAATCCGATAATAGCAATTGTAACAGATAAACACACAGGCGTAAATCCAGCGTCCGTTTCAGCGTTGAAGGTAAATGCGCTAAATCTTGCAAATCGCAACGAACTATCAAACTTTCCGGAGAAAATAAGACTACCGACGGATTTACCGGGTAACGAAGTAAAATAGGGCACTGGAGAGAGTCAATAATACATACGTCAATGCAAAATGTCCTACACTCTTAGAAAAAAGGGTGCTTCAGGGGTTCTTGGCTGTCCCGTCAATAGAACCCTTTATAGCACCTTCAAAGAAACAAACATTTAAAGGTTCAAAATGGGCAAGATGGGTGTTTAGGACCTCTAAAGGTTCTCTGGGTCCTTTAAAACCAAAGAACATTTAAACCCTTAGGATTCCATATACGGGAGAGCCAAGAACCCTGAAGCACCCTTTTTCTAACAGTGTTCTGCATATTACACTCTTATTTTGCTTATGGTGTCTGGATATCTGATTCTCACAGCGTGATAAATTAGTGTGTTACTTATCTTCGAGTTTCGAGTCTCATTTTCGAGTTTCGAGTTTCGAGTATCGAGTTTCGAGTTTAAAATTTCGAGTTTCGAGTCTCATTTTCGAGTTTTCAAACTCGAAATTCTAAGCTCGAAACTCGATACTCGAAACTCGAAACTCATTTTCGAATTTTCAAACTCGAAATTCTAAACTCGAAACTCGATACTCGAAACTCGAAACTCGAAACTCGAAAATGAGACTCGAAACTCGAAATTCTTAACTCGAAACTCGATACTCGAAACTCGAAACTCGAAACTCGAAAATGAGACTCGAAACTCGAAACTCGAAACTCGAAAATGAGACTCGAAACTCGATATTTCAAACTCGATACTCGATACTCGAAACTCGAAACTCGAAAATGAGACTCGAAACTCGATATTTTAAACTCGATACTCGATACTCGAAACTCGAAACTCGAAAATGAGACTCGAAACTCGATATTTTAAACTCGATACTCGATACTCGAAACTCGAAAATGAGACTCGAAACTCGATATTTTAAACTCGAAACTCGAAAATGAGACTCGAAACTCGAAACTCGAAACTCGAAACTCGAAACTCGAAACTCGAAACTCGAAACTCGAAACTCGAAACTCGAAAATGAGACTCGAAACTCGAAATTCTAAACTCGAAACTCGATACTCGAAACTAGAAAATGAGACTCGAAACTCGAAACTCGAAGATAAGAAACACACGATAAAGTATACCTACGCATATCGTCATTGTCGGATCTCCTATATAACTGCTGAGATATAACATTTCGGGACCTATATCTTCTCGGGACCGATATCACCTTTAAAAACTCGGTGCAAAAACAGTTGTAATGCTACAAATAGCTTTTCGTAAAGGTCAGTCGTGAATATTATTGATATTTAGACAGGTTTCCTTCGCACAGAGAATACAACCCATTAACACGAACATGCTGTCAACTCAAAGGATAAGTGCCAAGTTTTCCGTCGGGCTTTTTGAGGCTATAGCCTATAAGACACATAATATTAGCCTACGATATTTAATGAAAACACAATTTGTTTTTGCAGTAAAACCACGCATGACCTCTACCCTTTTGCGTTAAATATTAGATTAGAGGACAACAGGGTGAACTTGGGTGAAAGGGTGTCTCTGAGTTTACTGAACTAATTACTAGATTGTCGCTTGTAGCCATAGTAAAGAAAACATGGCCAAAGGAACACTTAAATGTAAAGTAGATCATCTTGCTTTTACGAGATATCAATTATTGTTAATCTATTTATAAGCACCTGCTTGTTAAATATTAGCGTATAAATATATAGTATCATTAGCCTAAATATCAACACTGACCCGGGAGTCTATTACTCATACCTTAAAGTACCCCCGGGAAAGTACCCATTGTATGCCAAAAGCATTCAAAATTGCAGTTTTCGTTTTTTTCTTCAAAGTTAGAAACTTGGAAGAAAAAAATCCCACAAAGAAAATCCCGACAAATCCCGACAGCAAAATATCATAATTATTTTCGTCTGGTCATTGTCCGACACAAGAGAGATGAAGGCTTCCTAGTGTAAAACCCTCTAGGTATTACTTTGGACCAAACTTCACCTTGATTTGGACGTTTGTCAACATTGCGTTTTATGTAGATAACCGCATATGCAGATATTACAGTTGTTCAAGCTGTGCATGAGCTGTGATACAAAGAGAAGGTGACAGTAAGACACAACAACGGGATAGCACATGTAGAGTGATTCAACATAATTTTGTAGAGATGTTTCACGCATAACGGGTTTCCGGATTCGGCAGTAATTATAATTTTGCTGTAATAAGCGTGTAACGATGTTTTTTCTTCGTGAAATTAGTTTCATTTGAAATCATACTATAGGATTATTATCGTAAACACGATTTACAGTTATGGTTTATTTCCACATCCCTGTCAGTGGTTCGACTATATTCAAAGTGCGTTTAGACAGATCATGTTGACACATGTGCCCAACTATACCGGAGGGCAGGTGTTTTCTTTTGGATCTTTATATATAACATACAAATACGAAGACACCTCTGTCTGAATATAGATGTACAGAGTTAAGGGCGTGTTAAAAAAGTGTCCCATGAGGAACAAACGTTATTAAAAATACATCCCACGTTTGTGTTTGTTTTAGTCCTCTGCCAAACACACGTTATCCAATTAAACGTTACCACATAACTCCAGAGATATGATAAATTCAGTAACAAGAGTGCGAATTCCACTGTGGCCACTTTCGAACTAGAATTGGACTTTCAACTTCAAAAGCTGCATTTGAGATTCTATTGATAGTAATAGGATAGGCCTACATCAATGAATTGTCTAAAATCCAACTAATTTCAAATATTCTGTGGTTGATAAGATTGATGAAAATATGTTTTTCTTCTCCAATTGAACTATATGTATAATAACATTGAGGAGGTAGATTATTAATTATTGATTAGATCGATTTGTTCAATTACACACTCACTGAATGTCGATTGTAATAAAAGAGTGCATGAAAAGTGTCCAATTCTGAATTTGACATGCTTTGGTAGATTTGCCATCATTTGATGAAGAAATCTCGAAAGTGGAGAGAAAACATTTCTCATGACACATAAAAGATTGTTGACCATGATTGTAAGTACTTAGTAGTTCGCGTCCAATGTTGAAATTTTTCATGAAAATAAAATAAAATAAATAAAAATAAAAATCATTTTACACTTTTTGTCATGGGACACTTTTTGTTTGACACGCCCTGTATACTAATACTGACTCTGTACACACCTTTGGTTTGTTGACAGACATGTGTATTATTCATGTCGTCGTATTGATAACAGGTTTGGCGTGAACCTAAGGTTAAGGTGTCAACAAGTTAAAGGAGGCTCCATGAAAAATAGACGTCGAGGAAGATAAATCGTATGTGAAATATAGATGTATGTGAAATATACCTACGGATGGTTCGTACCGATACTTATAGTGTAGTTGAATGTCTCAAAAATCTACTTTCGCTACCTCGTTATGCAGATTTACGAAGCAAATACACCTTACATTCAATCGATACAATACATATATGAAGCCAATCTTATTACCCCATCAAAACACCAGTTTGATACGAATGCCATACTTCTCCTTCGAGTAGGGCTTACGACTTTGATTAGCTTTTTAAACGATATTCGTGAAAGGAATCCAGCTGTATGGATCAGTCACGTCAATATAAAACAAACAAATTAACCTTTTTAATTGAAAAATGTATTAATATTATTTAAACAGTTTTCTGATATGAAATTAAATTGATAACAACGAGAATATACACCCACAGCGAATTTGATGTTTTTCTGTTGACACGAGCATAATAGGGTTTCGGAAGACCTTCTAATTTACCAGGAAACAAATTGCCGTTGAAAAATGAAGTTTTTATTTATTTTTAATTTTTATCTACACTGTTTTAATAAGCAAGTTATCCTGCTATGTAACGAATCGAGGAGTTCGATCAGTGGCGAACCAAGCTTTTGGAAACAGGGGGGCCACGACATAGTTGTACCGACGAAAATAATGATGTACCGACAATCTTTGATTACAGACTCCAATCGTAAAGTTGCCCAATCTTGATAAGCTGAAATCTTGATAAGTAGTGGGGGGGGGGGGGATATCCGAAAAAAGTCGCATGGTCAAATTGCATGGTCAAAATGGTCAATCGCATGGCCGAAGAAAAATCGCATGGTCAAAATCAGAAATGTACCGACGGGAGCTCGTGTGTACCGACGGGGATATTTCAGGGGGCCACCTGGCCCCCTGCCCCCTCCCCCTGGGTACGCCACTGAGTTCGATAGTTCTGATGTATAAAGAATGCGGATTCATCTAAACTCTAAATAGAGGATAATCGCATAATAAGCCCTTGGGGCCCTACTGCATGTAATGGCCAAACCAATTATAACCATCACTTGGCTAGACGCCTTCGTCTATATATTGCATGGTCCATTTAGATTGTTTTATCAATAGTTAATATTATAATGGTCAGTATATCCAAATCTCTTTAATTAGATTTGATATTGTCTAATGAATGATTCTCCAGACTTTAACTGGGAATTTTGAAGGCTAGGGCAGGTCCATTGTATACATGGGTGTAGATATCCTAAGAAGTTTCCCGACGTGGCACTTTCGATAGTGTTGACCTCGTGTACGTTCAACGAATTGTGGGCAAAACATTGTTATTGATAGTAGAAAAATAATGTTTATTTACGTCAGCTATAAGCGTTATAACAACACAACATAATAAAACGTACAGGAGTACGTGGAGAAGAATAGAGCAACCCCACAAAAAACCTTGAAGACTAAATACGAGTGTAGATACATTATTTTTTGAAGTGTTCATTTGAATTGAATTTTCAGTGTATTGATTGAGTTCCCACTCAGAATCTATACATTTCAGGATTTCATCATTTCTGGTACCGGTATGTTGTTCTGTTATGGGCCCCTCACATATATCCGTGTGAGCTGGGCGGCCCCTTACCGTGTGAAAAAATGGTGCAGACGGCGGCACCCACGGTGGGCCGTTTCCCTTCCGTTGAACACGTTCAGGGGACTTTGCCGGACACATGAGTTTAAGCTCCTGGCGGGTGAGTAAAAGCGGCAGCAAACGGTGAGAGCTCGGTATAAGCACGGTATGAGGACGGTATGAGGACGGTATAAGGATGGCGCACCCGTTTCGCGCTCGTTCGCAGGCGGTGATGGACGGTGATGGGCATCGACCATCTCAGCGACGGGCTGCGAACGGGCGCATGCCGCCTGGTTATTCGTTCGCGGAACGGAATCTCAGCAGGCATTATGTATTTTAGATGTTGGTCGTACGATTTCCGGAATGCAAATGAAGCAGCGAGCTTGAGCGCTCAGCTTAAAAAAGGCGGTTTATGACATAATCAAGACGGTTCGGCCGGTACCTGGTATGGAGGTGGTATGCACACGGTGAGGACAAGGTGAGAACGGTAAGCTAGAACTGTATGAGGCCGGTGGGCCCGGTACCAGGCCGGTGAGAACCCGGTACAGACCCGGTGCAGAACGGCATGGACCGAGGACCCGGTGAGGAGGTGTTATGTGTATGAGGACGGTGAGCCCGGTACCAGGCCGGTGAGGACCCGGCATAGACCCGGTAAATAACGGTATGGATCCGGTGACCACTACACAAAAAAAATCAATGCGCCCGTTGACATTTTTACTGATTGTTTGGACTCTGTTGATTTTCTATTAGACGGTAAGGTGGGACCGCCTACCACCACGCCCTGCGAACGGGCGCAAAACGAGTGCGCCGTCTTTATACCGTCCTCAAACCGGGCTCTCACCGTCCGCCGCCGCTTTTACTCATCCGGCAGGAGTTTTGAGAACTCAAAATTCCTACCGGGTGCGGATGGCCGGCAATGTCACCGGCAACGTGTGCAACGGACGAGAAACGGCCCACCGGCTCCCTTTCTGTAATGTCGTTGAATAATGAGGGAATAAAAGCAAATGTCTGGAAATAATTTCAAGTTCAGATACAAATTGTGTGACGTAATTTTGGGTAGTCGAAAGTGTATAAGTCTATTTCAGCACGGATGGTGATTTCAACAATTCTGCACACAAGTGACAAGTCACTTGCAAATAGGATGGCGAATTGGAGAGACATTGACAGTTTGAGCAGTTTCGGATTATGAGACCGGTTAGCAGCCTACATCATGTACAATGTACATGCCTACACCATATATCAGCCTAATTAGTCGGAAATGTATACATCGATATAGAGCTATAAGATAAATGTTCTTATGATTGCTCATCAGTACAATATGCAGGGTTCGATTGATCAACTAAAGACTGTTTATCATCAGCTGCGTTAAGATGTATGAAATTGTACGAATTCGTGTACAGATCTACAATTGTCACGTTGGCAGCGCAGCAGGTGCACTTGCTTTACGTTCATGGTTATATGCTAATGCACTTTGAGCGGTCATCAATTAATTAAAATAGGATTAGGTCGAATTTACACTTATTTTATTTCTATACACTGACAGTAAAGTTATGGTAGCAAGTAGTCAATATACTACTGTTCGATGACACTGCGACGACGAATCTTTGAGGTACAACATTTATTAACCCTGAGAGTCTTTGAAATGTGACTACTGGTGTTTTGTCCACATTCGTCATAACATATTCATGATATTTGAGAAGTGTTAATAGAACATGTACAATTAAAGTTCCCTCAAAACCTACACAATTAAATGAAATATGTCATTTTTACACTTTGGTATTTGGTAGTGATCTTATATTGAGGAATATATCCATTAATGAAGATTAGACGAAAATACGACTTACACCAGCAAGGACTCAAATTAGGTGTGGATTCTTGAAATAAGCAAAGTTATTTGGACAGAACAGGTCAAGCTGTTGATAGGAACGATATCAGTTATTTGCGAGGGGTTAACAAGCTAATGTAATACGTGACTAAACAAGGTGTTCATGTCTATAATTATAAGTATACAAAGACAGGAAACAGGAAACAGGAGAAAATTATTCTAAGAACATCATCATCGGTAAATCTATGCAGCTATGTCATCATACTGATATTATTGACTTATATTTCACAAGATGAAGAAAGAAAAGAACAAGATTAAAATGCGAAATAGCCCTACCCCTCCTCCGCGTTTCAAATTTTCAAGCGGGTAGGGTCGATTCAATAGCACTGTGCACCACAAAATTATAAAACTCCTGGCTAATCCACTGGGACTAGACAATAGCTTAAAGTATTTAAGAAGGATCTGCACTTCAGCAGATAGTAGGCTTATTACAAAGTAAGGGTTAAGATTATTCTGAATCCTTTACACATAAAGTAAAAGCATGTCCGTCTTGATCCTAACTAATCTTGCTAATGCAGACTCCGTGGTGACATTGGTGTTGAACTAACGACACGTCGCCAATAAGAAACTGTGATAGGGATAATTACCAGCGCGAGACAGAGCTCAGTCCAGGAATAATGTGAAGATTTTCTCAACATCAAGGATTTGTCATCATTTTTGAAATTAGATAGCGTTACTAAAACATTCTGTTTTTTGTCTTGTATAATATATCTGCTTTATTTTTATGAGGATATATAATGTTCTTCATCTCGTTTAAGCGTTCTATTGTTCTCCAAATGTATTAAATAAGTTCTACAGATTTCATCTTGTCTATGGTCCCCATCTTATATTAAGGACACTGGTTTGGGTTTTTATTAGGGCTCACATCCTTTTCTCACTCTGTACAATTATTGCCTTTTGGGGACACATGCAGAGAGCTCAAAATTCCATCTGTGTACTTTTGACCATCATATATAATTCCATGATTCCTCTTGTCAAATGAACCGACAGTGCCAATCTCAACCGATACGACAGTCAATATGGGCCCCCCTGACCCACCCTTTTGTTGATCCCCCAACAAGGACCTTTTTTCTGATCCTCTTCTAAGGACCTTTTTTCGTTGTTGATCCTGATTTTTTCCAACCCCCCACCAAAGTATTTATGAACACTCCCTAAATGAGATTTGTACTTTCATATTGCTTGGTTATTCTTAATGTTTATCAAATGCAAATCTGAAGTGTATGCCTACCCCCATTACAAATAATCTAACATCTGAAGACAGAAACTAAGACATCTTGATAACATCCAAAAGAAGGCACTAACCCATACCGCCCCCCCCCCCGTTACCGCCCACCTCAACATCGTCAGCCTGCTTCACGAAACACACCCACACCAACTACCATGGCTACTGCCCACAAGATTTAGCAGCTTTACATACCATACCAATGCGACTTCGTGCTAGACGTTATTGTCAAAAGTAAATTACAAATTGAAGAAAAAAAATATACGGCGGTGGTCCGCGATCATGGACTCATCCTCTGGCAGAATAACAATATCCTCGAAAACCGGATCCCCTGTTGTTCGGGCAAACAGACCTCGGGTAGGTCGAAATTTTGAAACAATTTCAAAACCTTTAAAAAATGTCAAAATTAAAAAAGAAGTTTCAGGTCAAACAATTTTACAAATGTTCAGGTAAAATATGTCTAAAAAAATTAATTAAAAATATGTTCCCAACAATTTTCTAAAAAAGAGAGATTTCAAAAAAAAAATAGGTTGGTCAGGCACATACAACATGTTTTTATTTTCGTCGCGTAACCGCTAGAGAGCTCAATTTGGTATTAAATGACTATGTATAAACTATGATACTGGCCTTCATCAGTTGGTGGTTTATACTAGGTGTCTCAAAAGTTTCAACACCTTCTTAAAGCTTTATATCTCCGGTTTAATATTTTGCAGCATATACTTTTAAAATATATTTGGATAGAGAAGAGTGGTAAACTTATTTTGATACCAAACTTACAAGAACAGCTATCTGTGTTGCTAAAGTACAGAAGAAAGTTTTCCGAACGGTAAAGTATAATGAACATAAGTGAAGGGAACGAGAGAGGGAAAGAGGTAGTAAAGAAGAAAAAAAGAGGTTTTCCACGGTGATTATTTTTGTATTTCAGATTGAAATAATCCTTAAATTGCCATCTTTAATGTTGTGCACATTATGTAATAAGTGAAAGCCTTTTTGCAAACATTCCCATGAATGGAATGTGAGGAACATGCAGCTATTGATTTCAGCTAATTACACCAAACGCCCTGCAAGGTGAACAATTGTATGGTATTGTTTGTGAGTTATATATCTGATCCCGTCCGCAACTTGTGTCCCAGGACCACAAAGCTCATCATGATTATATTTAAGGTTAGGGTTCGAGTTCGCGTTATTGTTTAAGCTAGTGTCCATCCTTGTTTTTACCTCCCCGACCACCAACCCCCATCCTTGTTTTTACCTCTCCGACCACCAACCCCATCCTTGTTTTTACCTTCCCGACCACCAACCCCATCCTTGTTTTTACCTCCCCGACCACCAACCCCCATCCTTGTTTTACCTCCTCGACCACCAACCCCATCCTTGTTTTTACCTCCCCGATCACCAACCCCCATCCTTGTTTTTACCTCCCCGACCGCCAACCCCAATCCTTGTTTTTACCTCCCCGACCACCAACCCCATCCTTGTTTTTACCTCCCCGACCACCAACCTCATCCTTGTTTTTACCTTCCCGACCACCAACCCCATCCTTGTTTTACCTCCCCGACCGCCAACCTCCATCCTTGTTTTTACCTCCCCGACCACCAACCCCCATCCTTGTTTTTACCTCCCCGACCACCAACCCCATCCTTGTTTTTACCTCCCCGACCACCAACCCCCATCCTTGTTTTACCTCCTCGACCACCAACCCCCATCCTTGTTATTACCTCTCCGACCACCAACTCCTTTTCGACATACATTTGTTCATGAATATCATTTCAGCGGTGTCAAAATATGAGCTTGTGGTGGTCCTGAGACACAAGTTGCGCTTTTTTCCGTTGAGGGCGCCAAGACGGAATAAATTTAATGTTTGGTCCTGGGACTCAAGTTGCGGACGGGATCAGATATATGCGAGTTATATGTGATCAAACGTATCAATGTGTGTGTTTACATTAAGGGGTCTCAGAAAGAGGTCAGACCAGGGGTATGCCACTCAAGTCCTCGGGCAGCAAAGATACGCTTACATACAAAATAATCGCCCAATATTTAGACCTCTCTCCCTATTCTGCTATTAAGAAAAACTGATTTAGATTGCTTGCCCCTACCCTACCACCACCACCACTACCACTGCATGTCTACTTATGTCGGGGGCCACAACACACCATTGACTGAACGTTCTCACTGGGTAAATCAAACACGTGTGCTGTCAAAATACGAAATTGCAATATTCCGAGAACCGAAGTCGCTCCGAGAACCGCCCTACCAGGAAACTCAGGAAAATTAAAATCCTTTACAAGTTGAACAGGTGGATATGTGGCTGATAGAGAGTTGTGTGTGATTGGGCATTTTCTACAATACTACTAGTATTATTACTATTATTATTATGTGATTTTATACACTATAAATAAAGTGACATCCAGCAATTGCGCCTTGAATCAAGACTACTCAACTTGCCGATCTGAAGCAATCTTTGTTTAACCAGTGACGTCACTGGTGAGTGTCTCAATGTTTGTGGCGCTGTTTGTGTCGTCTGCTTTAATTGAAGTTTACGCGGAATTGTTGGAAAAATTCCCAAAACATGGTGTGGTTTTGAAAGTTATTATAAAACGTACGTGCTGGACTGCTTTTACAAGCCTGAAATGTATGATACTTCACGTTTCATTATTTGTTTTAGGTATTTCAATTCATTCTCTCACTTTACACCATACCGTCATTGTTTGTGTCCTACGGACCTGCTTGCTGCAAGTCTATACATTCCTTTTAACTCCGGTGATCAGCATACAATGTAGCCTCGGTTTGAGGCTTCTGGGCCCTGGGATACTCTTTTTTTTCTGCTTTTTTTTCTGTTTCATTTATTTGATTTTTTCTGTGAGCTTGATTGATTTTTATTCAGTGTGCCCTGCTGTCCTCCTACCTCTGTTCATGCTGTTGTGGTCAGATTCATTGGTCTTGGTTGGCACAGGTTTAATAAAAATTCCATTAAAATGGAAAGTTGGCGGTCAAAAGGAAATTGCGATATAAGGAAATAGAAAGAGCAAAAATAGCAACATTTGTAAATACGGCTTTTAGTTGCTAAAATTATGTGGCAGAAGAAGCAAGCGCATAGATGATAATTGTGCAATATTCTTTCATGGCATTACTAGAAAGCAATATAAATTACAGCTATAGTTTAGTGATAAACACGGTTTTAACATTCAATTCAAGTTTTTTAATATATGTCATATGTATTCAATTTATTTGATCAATACATAAATAAATGTAGAAATAAATAAATGAGTATTTAAAAAACAACAACTTTTAAATAAATAGTTGAATCATTTTGTTAATAAATAATAATATAAATCGAAAATTAAATTTTTAATCGAAAATAAATGAATCAATAAACTAATGAATCAATACATAAATACACGCATATTAAAAATTAAATATTAAAAATTACTTATAAAATAAAGAAATTAAAACAAATAAACATGAGAAAACATTAATAAATAAAAAATGATTAAATAAATAAATGAATAATTATGTAGATAATTAATAATATAAAAAGTAAATAAGTAAATATAGAAATATACAAATGAATAAATTTTACATTCAATTTAAGTTTTAAATATGTCATATATATTCAATTAATTTGATTAGAATTATATTCAATTTAATATGGCCAATATTCGTTAGTAAAACTATGGTTGAAGTAGAATTTATTTGTTTATTATAGAAAAAATTCCATTGAAATGGAATGGGGGCGATCCAAGAGAAAGAATCATGTTTTGTAACCATTTTCTGAAGCATCTGTTCATTCTGTTGCATACCAAAATACCGGGGATATGGTGTATGTATCTTTCAAACAAAAAAAACCACCCCAAATCAAAACACAACAGTCTAAAAATAGTACAGGAAACCAATAAAGTTGATGTTTGTGCATGGAGGGGGAGGTACCATCTGAAGAACAATCTAGGTATATATGACATCCGCAACTCATTAAAGCCCCAACTAAAAAATCCTCGGTTTCCCATGGAAATAGAGTGATCACCAGAACATGATGTGTACAGAGTAATTTGTAGCGACAGTTCACCATATCATATGTAATGCAGTGTTACCCAACAAGGACACATGTAGGCTTATTCTAAAGCAAGCACTATTTTTTCGCGGCATTTAATGTTCGTGATGCAGAAGAACCCACATTTTTCATCATGAAATGTTTACAAATGTACACCTTTCTAATAATGTCTAATAAGAATACTAAAAGCTTGTGAGCATGACAATTTCACCAATCCTAGCCAGTCGCGAAATTTTTCATACACATAGATATTTCATGCAAACCTTGACCATGTTTTAGGACACAGTTGATACTCTGAGCTTTTCAGTAGTATCTGAGACCACAATTGTAATGTGTATAACATCTGGAAAGTTGGGAGATTTCTCTTTAGTCAAACAAGATAAGCTATTATGTCTCTCTGTTGGGAGTCTAATAACATCTCTCTGATTGAATCATCAAAGCTAAACAAATATAGCTTTGACTCCATCACAGACTGCAGGACTGTTAAAATAAACTGCATAGGTACTAGTAATTTACAAAGACTACAAAGTAATTTAGACAATTTTCCTTATACTAAAAACAAAATGGCAGCCTCCATGTATATGTAGAAAGACCTAAATGTCCAAGAATATGCAATCTGATGCTATAAGGTTGGCGGGCTTGGCCCGCCAACCAAAAACTCGGGATGTGAGCACAGTGGGAGGCAAGCAATAGAGATTGGGAGCATTTAGTAGACCGGGCACCTGTTACTGTTGATAGTAGTGTCACAGATATATAGGGGATCAGCAACTTACTCAGACTATTTTTAGACCACTTGAATCTGATTACAACAGAAGTAGAGGGACAGGACACACTGAATAAAAATCAATCAAGCTCACAAAAAAATGAAAACAGAGAGAGAGAGAGAGAGAGGGAGAAAAGACAAAAGAAAAGTATCCCAGGGCCCAGAAGCCTCGAACCGAGGCTGTTGCCTTTTTAAATTTATGTAAAAGTTGCCTTTTTTAATTTATGCAAAGAGCCCTGTTTAGCTAAGTACGTCAGTATAAGACTTTCCTATCCTAAATTTGATAGAATCCCTGGTCAGATGTATAATATTGTAGTTTGCTGCATCCAAATATAAGAGCGATAAAAAGCTTCAAGAAGAAATCGAAACTTATTGGACACCCTGTACTATTTGTTGTCCAACTATGTACTTTCTACTTACGAATATCGCAAATTTATATCTTAAGTGATATTCGAGTACCTTAGCATGGAAACACCACCCGTATCTTATGCTCGAATCGATTTCATACGGATACTTTTATGCACCAGTATCCGTAACCAATCGTTCTACAATATATTTTCATATTGCAACATATCAAAAGTATCACTATTAATTGTACAAACCGTCTATGGTGAAATACAGTTTTGCCGGTTGCCGGTTTTAGGCAATCGCGATTTATAATTTAGACTGAATATTTATAATTTGCCCACCCCTAGCGCCTAGTTTACGCCACTGCTGCTACATCGGAGTTTTGCTGTACATTGAATTGATTGAATATCGTGGCTTCGAATCTGACTTTCGCTTTATACCGGCCATATCAATTCTGATTGACTTCTTTCGTTGACAAAAGTTACATTTTAAAGCGAAGTACGTTTGTTTTCAATCATCATCATCATCCTGGATGAAGATGGAAACAAAATTGTGTAAATAAGCTTACTTACAAGTAAGTTTATACTACTGTCACTGACTGGATAACTAAACTAAAACTTCATGAACTTTATGTAACACTAGCGGAAATTTCAGAGAGACATGGTAGCTCCACCGCCGGTCATAGCAAACACATTTTGTAGGTACGTGATAATTGCATGGTATATAATTTATATTAAAGGTAGATGACCCGATCACATTTCGATTTTCAACTTGAAGTTTTCTATTCTACATGAAAAAAGGTCATCCTTAAAAAAGTCGTGTTCCAAAGTTTGAGTTGCATAGCTCTAATGGTTCTTATTTTACACGCACAAGATGCTGTGAACTGTACCCATTGAGTAGTACACAAACTATATCGGTGGTATACCACCATTCGCGGTAATTCGACGTTATTTCATCGATTTCTCCGTAATTATACCGATTTAGGCCGTCAAATTTCAGTATGATGATGAGAAAAATACGAGCTTTCATATGATATGAAAATCTCCGTATGTTTGAAATAATTCTGTGTTACGAAAATGTGATCAGGTCATCTACCTTTAATGTTAGGGCGTATGTTTTCATAAGCCTGAGGTTTATTGTGAATAGGTAAAAATCAATTGATTATCCTTTTCAACAGATGCGAGAAAAGGGACCAAATTTGCCGCATTTTTTCTCCCACCCACAATGCATCAGAAAACAATCAATTGTTTTTTTCCCTATTCACGATAAGGCTTATGTTAGAGGTCACCACGACGGAGTGACGTCGCATGCCGTTGACCACAAACCCAAACTTAAACTTTAAAGGTAACTCCCTGTCATAATGCCTTGGATAAGTTCTATCAAATCATGCGTACGTGCGAGTTGCGTTCGTATGTCCGTAGATTTGCATTGCAATGCATAGACCTGTGCGAATGTGCGTAATCAGTAAAAACACTGAAGTGCGTAAACTATGCCGTACTACCTGTCACACAAATAATCGCACCCATCCTAATTGGTCAATCGTGAAATCGTCACACGCCGTGAATCCCCGTGATGGACGGCGCTGGTCAGTAGACTGTGAATGTTAAGTTAGTGTTAGACAAGTTTAACACTTTTTGTAACGGAAGTGTGTATATATAGGACAGCATTATCTTTGAAAATCATTCCATGCCAATTAGGACAGCCATCTCAACATGACATAGAGGTCATGGATTTTGCTCAAATTTCACTCAACGGTAGGCTACTTATGGTTTTATAGAAGAGGTCGAAAGGAAAAAATTTAATTCCATTCCGTTCGGTCGCTACAGCCTTCCGAAGTTCAACAACCTAATGTATGCTGAAAATGGGCTATTTCAATGTTGCACAGTTTAAAGTTACCTTACCTACTTTGAAGGGTTTTTTCTCAGCAACTATGTGACTAGGAATGGGATGCATTTTCTCAGCAATTAAAGGTAGATGACCCGATTACATTTTCGAAACACAGAATTATTTCAAACATACGGAGATTTTCATATCATATGAAAGCTCGTATTTTTCTCTTCATCATACTGAAATTTGACGGCCTAAATCGGTATAATTACGGAGAAATCGATGAAATAACGTCGAACTACCGCGAATGGTGGTAACCACCGATATAGTTTGTGTACAAGTACTACTCAATGGGTACAGTTCACAGCATCATTGTGCGTCTAAATTAAGAACCATTAGAGCTATGCAACTCAAACTTTGGAACACAAACAACTTTTTTAAGGATGACCTTTCATGTAGAATAGAAAACTTCAAGTTGAAAATCGGACCATCTACCTTTAAGTTAGTTGTGACTTTTATTTAGGGTTTGTCTCATTTTCTGTTTCATCTTGTCCACAAGAAGCCAATGTAATTTCTTGAGTCCAAGTGGCGGTCAGTTGAAAAAAGCCACATGCATGTAGGCCTACAACAACCATCTTGAAAAATAGCCCGACCAGCTATCTTGACAAAATGTGTCGGACGGCCATTTTGGAAGAAAAAGAAAAGAAAATCAGGACGCTAAACATGTTTCATTTTATATTATAGTGGCCATTTCCAGCGTGACACTGACAGACAGGACAAATTGATGCTACTTTGTTTTATATTTTAAAGGCCTGTAAAAAATACCAGGGCCGTCAGATGGGGGGGTGCTGCGTTGGGTGCGGACGCACCTCCCTTGAGAATGAGAATCTTTTATTTTTTTCTCTGCTTTTTATCGGGTAAAAAATGCGTTTTTCATAGTTTCAAATGATAGTAAAACTACTCATAAAACATTGACTACAGTGCTTTTTGGACTGCAAAATATTTTGTGTCCGTGCGAATTTTTTTGACTTCACTCCCCCCCCCCACCCACTTGGAAATTTTTTGAGGCAACCTTTTACGATTTTTTTATTTTTAGAAATCGTGTCTGACGGCCCTGAATACTGCAAGATTTAACCATGGACTTATCAGATAAGTCCATGGTTTAACCTTTTATTAAGGGAAGTGTCAACCCTAAATATATGAAATTTATCAAGCACTGTAACTTTTAAACTAATAATGTAATGTACATAAAAGTATACAATTTTTCAAATGAAATGAGTCGGAGAATCTATATTTGGTATTGAATTTCCCCCCAAAAAGTTATTTCTACATTTTTGCCGCCAAATTTTTTCAGACAACCTAACAAAATCAGTTTTTGATTAAAAATTTCAATATTTCACCAAAATCATCTAAAGTCTATTAATTAGGCCTAAAAAAAAAAGGTTTGTTTGCCCAAACACGACCGACCCATAAAATCTCAAAACCCCATGCTTTTTTGTTGTTGTTTTTTGTTGTTTTTGAGATTTCATTTTTTTAAAAATAATGTTTTATGTTGAAAAATATATGTATTAAATGATATTTTCATCTTAATTTGCCAAACTAATCAACTACACTGCCCTGTTATTTACCTATTCCCACATATCCACCCTTTAAAACACTAAGGAGATGCAAATCCAAGATCCTACCACTATCTAGTGAAAAACAGAACAGTTTGTACTACAGGCTGCCAGCTGCCCTATTAAAAACAAAATACATGTATTAGCCCTAACCAGCCAGGCTATGTTCGTACGGTGTGGAAACTGGGGGAGGGGGACAAAGTATGATTTTATACCAAATAATCGCTGTGAAACTTTCCCTTGGAATTGACCCCCAGAACCTCTGATCACCGCGCCGCGTCCCTCATCACTCGGCTAACCTGGGCAGCGATTTTGTACACACATATCAGCTTGGTTGATGACGTCATCGAATCATATGCTATAGAATGCGCGTGGACATTGTTTTTTGCTTTAGTGAATTGTAGTGTAGGAAGGTTAGGGTTTTAAAGAACATTCAAGTGTATTAACATCAACTTGTATAGTCATTTTCTTCTCTAAAAGTGTCCATAGCCACACAAAAAAGAAGGTAATCGACCTACCGACCCACTTTTTTCAACTCTTGTTTGGGCAAACAAACCTTTTTTTTTATAGGCCTTAGGAAGCACTTTTTTTTTTTGCTTAAAAAATTTTATTTTTGAAAGTATTGACCAAAGAGTGCCAACAATGAGATTTTTATCTCAAAAATCACATTTTTGGCACTTTTTGGATGGATATCTCGAGTTTAAAATCCATAATCGAAAAAATAAAAAATTGCCTCCTAGCGCTGAAAGTCCTCTACACAATGGTAGTAAAATCTTACCTGATAGTTTGATATTTTTTTAGTTATGCTGTCTGAAAAATCGTAAAATTCCTTCAAATTTGAACTTCTAGAAAAAGCGAAATTTAGTAAAAATATTGACATTTTCCACCATTTAAAGCCAAATATTCTCGGAATACATGGGCGTGTGACCTTAAAAGCGAGTATACTATTATGAACAATCAAAATAAACTATCAGATTCAATTTATATTGTCACAATGTTAAGAAATTGGAAGAAAACTGAAATTTAAATGATCGTAAGATTGGCCTTTGTTTACATTTTTAGGCATTGTTTTGCGCTCTTTTGTTTTCGCGTCCTCGTCGCGGATATTAAGCGGCGTGTCTAGTATTACGCACGGGAAGATTCAGCGCGCGACGCAATAATCGAACAGCTGTCGCAGCATTTGAAAAGCGCGGAACTCCGCTTAATTTCCCGCCAAATAACCATGCGCCTTTTCCTGGCTCAAACTTACCAAAACAACAATTTAAAATCACCCAAAAGAACGGGAAATAATCGCTCCCGATTAGTAACTTATGATGGTAATTGATAGAATATAAAAGTATAAAATAATAGAGAAATATAAAATTCAATTTTTGAAACAAGTGCCGGGTTGACACTGCCCTTAAGGGGGGACTTTGAATTTTGCGTGTGCTGTAACTATTGAACTATAACTCAAATGTATATAAAAGTATACATTTTTGGAAAGGAAATAGGTCAGAGAATCCACATTCTGCATCAATTTTGACCAAAAATGTTGATTTTTTGAGAAAATCACAAAAAATTCACTTTTTTGACCCCAAAAAGTTCAACAAAGCTAACAAAAATAATTTTGAGTAAAAAATTCCCAAAATGCTCAATTATAATGTAAAGACACTAGAGTGTGATCCAAAACTGGTAAACATTTGATGAATATTTTAGAATCACTCAAATTAATCAAAAAAGTACTTTAAATAGTAGAGGAAGGTCCATATTTTATTATACCGAATTTAAAAAAAAATAAAAAAAATTGCTAGGCATACCGTGACGTCAAAATGTAATGTGCTTTTTTATAGCGTGAGGGACGGACAAATGGAACATAAAAGAAAATTGAGGTTTGAATATGAAAATAATGAATACATCCTTTCTTATTTGGTCACGTTTTTTAACCAGGCATGGCTACATTTGTGTTACATGTACATGGGTATATTTCATGAAATTACCTCCTTTTGCAGTTTCAGTAGAATATATCAAAATGTTTACATCTAAAGGGTATGAAACCATATACATTTGGAATGCTTATAACCTAAGAATTGTAAATATGCTAACTAAAAATCAAATATACAGAGTGACCTAACATTATACAGGGTGTAACAATTCAAGTTTTATACAAAATGATGATTTACTTTTTTTCTTCCACTGTCTATATGCAGGAGCTATATGAAGGTTAGGGATGTTTTTATTGTGTTTGAGTAAATTACCCATCCAGCCATATGCAACATTAATTGGCCAGCTTATTAGGAAATATATATACAGGGTGGTCAAAATATGCAATTTCAAATACTGAAAACCCCACTAAATTAGACAAGTATTGCAATGAGCAAAGAGATACAGTTGTGATCAGGTTTGAGTGTTAGCATTAAAGTAAATCATCACCATGATATTTTAAAGTACTGTTTCGCGTGATAATTTAATATACAGGGTGTTTAGACTAGATCATGTTCATGTGTATAATATGTAGGCCCTATTGAGGCCCTATGTTGCCATCACATCCACTCCAATAATATATAATATCAACTCCCTACAATATAGTGAATTGGCCATACAGGGGCCCAAAATTTTAAATGACTTTAATTAAGCTGAAAAGCACACCAAATTGTTCGGCTGAGCACAAGGATTCCGAAAAAGTATAGTTTGCCCTACTTCCAATGTTTGGTTAACAAGTTATCGGGTAAAACGTAAAAAGGTCGTTGACCTTTGCATATGGGGTCAAAATTTAAACTTGCTCCGATTTTGAAAAACAATATCTCATATTGTTCGTATGATCACAAGGATTCCAGAAATAAGTCTTTTTTTACCACCGGGAATATTTTGTGCAGGTCAAAAGGTCAAGGTACACTGCCCTATATAAAATCTGACCTTTTGACCCCTTTATAAGGTACAACAGACACTCTAGGTGGTAAAAGCTATCATTTCTGGAATCCTTGCAATCAGACGAACAATTTGAGATATTGTTTTTCAAAATCCGAGCAAGTTTAAATTTTGACCCCATATGCAAAGGTCAACGACCTTTTTACGTTTTACCCCATAACTCGTTAACCAAACATACTTTTTCGGAATCCTTGTGCTCAGCCGAAAAATTTGGTGTGCTTTTTAGCTTAATTAAAGTCATTTGAATTTTTGGGCCCCTGTATGGCGGCCATTTTGGATGGAATTTGCGCTATAAAAGAACTTTCCCGTCACTTTAGATAGTCTTGGGCAAGCTTCGCAATCGTCAACGGGCGCTGGTTTGGACAAAATATCAGCGCTCGGTTTTTCAGCATTACCAGGCGCTATGGCAAAAGGACCAAGGGGTAAAAATCGCCCAGCGCCTGCTTATCTTATGCCTTGCTCCCTCCCAGCAAATCCCAAAAGTTGACAGCCCTGTTCATACCCTGAGCATGAAAATACTAAAATAAATGGGTCACAGTCAAAACGAAAAGGTGTTAATTATGAGCTCAGATTTTCAGAATAAACTTTTGTGAATGCCGTCTTTGAGCTGATTAGCTAAAGAAAAACAAATGAAAGATTATATCGAGTAGGTGTATGGCTAATTAAAGAAAGCGCCCTCACACTTTAATATATATTAAAAAAAACCCATCCATTTCTTACAAACATTGATTTCAAAATAACACAATTTGACACCAAAATCAATAGAATTGGGTATAGAATAACATTTAATATTAAACATAACAAAATAACAAAAGTGTCATTTTTGTCTCGCCTGATGTAATCAGAAAGAGACTATGTTATCACTATTTCTGTCTGCCGTCCGCCGTCCGCCGTGTGCTAAGAAATACCTTTGTGACGCGATATCTGGAGATCCTTAAGGCCTATCGTGATGGGACTTGGTGGAGGGAAGGGGGTGGTGCGTTCTGTTGCTGATTGATTTTTCAAGGTCATCGGGGGTCATACAAGGTCATCGGGGTCAAAAATTCTTAAAACTTTTGAGACGCGTTGTGACGCGATATCTAGAGATCCGTAAGGCCTATCTTGATGGGACTTGATGTCAGGGAAGGGGGTGGGGTGTTGTTTTGCTGATTAGATTTTCAAGGTCATTGGAGGTCATTCAAGGTCATCGGGGTCAAATATGGGGTCAAATAAGATCCGTAAGGCCGATCTTGATGGGATTTGGTGGAGGGAAGGGGGTGGTGTGTTCTTTTTGCTGATTACATTTTCAAGGTCATCGGAGGTCATTCAAGGTCATCGGGGGTCAAATATGGGGTCAAATAGATCAGTAAGGCCTATCTTGATGGGATTTGGTGGAGGGAAGGGGGTGGTGTGTTCTTTTTGCTGATTAAATTTTCAAGGTCACCAGAGGTCATCGGGGTCAAATATGGGGTCAAATAGATCAGTAAGGCCTATATTGATGAGATTTGGTGGAGGGAAGGGGAGTGGTGTGTTCTTTTTGCTGAATAAATTTTCAAGGTCATCAGAGGTCATTCAAGGTCATCGGGGGTCAAATAAGATCCATAAGGCCTACATGTATCTTGATTGGATTTGGTGGAGGGAAGGGGGATGGTGTGTTCTTTTTGTTCTTAATTTTTCGGGGTCATCAGGGGTCAAATATGGGGTCAAATAGATCAGTAAGGCCTATCTTGATGGGATTTGGTGGACGGAAGAGGGATGGTGTGTTCTTTTTGTTGATTAATTTTTCGGGGTCATTGGGGGTCAAATATGGGGTCAAATAGATCAGTAGGGCCTATCTTGATGGGATTTGGTGGAGGGAAGGGGGGTGGTGTGTTCTTTTTGTTGATTAATTTTTTGGGGTCATCGGGGGTCAAATATGGGGTCAAATAGATCAGTAAGTCCTATCTTGATGGGATTTGATGGAGGGAAGGGGGTGGTGTGTTCTTTTTGTTGATTAATTTTTCGGGGTCATCGGGGGTCAAATAGATCAGTAAGGCCTATCTTTATGGGATTTGGTGGACGGAAGAGGGATGGTGTGTTCTTTTTGTTAATTAATTTTTCAGGGTCATCGGGGGTCAAATATGGGGTCAAATAGATCAGTAAGGCCTATCTTGATGGGATTTGGTGGACGGAAGAGAGGATGGGGTGTTCTTTTTGTTGGTTATTTTTTCGGGGTCAAATATGGGGTCAAATAGATCAGTAAGGCCTATCTTGATGGGATTTGGTGGATGGAAGAGGGATGGTGTGTTCTTTTTGTTGATTAATTTTTCGGGGTCATCGGGGGTCAAATAGATCAGTAAGGCCTATCTTGATGGGATTTGGTGGACGGAAGAGGGATGGTGTTTTCTTTTTGTTGATTAATTTTTCGGGGTCATCGGGGGTCAAATATGGGGTCAAATAGATCAGTAAGGCCTATCTTGATGGGATTTGGTGGACGGAAGAGGGATGGGGTGTTCTTTTTGTTGATTATTTTTTCGGGGTCATCGGGGGTCAAATAGATCAGTAAGGCCTATCTTGATGGGATTTGGTGGACGGAAGAGGGATGGTGTGTTCTTTTTGTTGATTAATATTTCGGGGTCATCGGGGGTCAAATATGGGGTCAAATAGATCAGTAAGGCCTATCTTGATGGGATTTGGTGGAGGGAAGGGGGTGGTGTGTTCTTTTTGTTGATTAATTTGTCGGGGTCATCGGGGGTCAAATATGGGGTCAAATAGATCAGTAAGGCCTATCTTGATGGGATTTGGTGGACGGAAGAGGGATGGTGTGTTCTTTTTGTTGATTAATTTTTCGGGGTCATTGGGGTCAAATATGGGGTCAAATAGATCAGTAAGGCCTATCTTGATGGGATTTGGTGGAGGGAAGGGGGGTGGTGTGTTCTTTTTGTTGATTAATTTTTCGGGGTCATCGGGGGTCAAATAGATCAGTAAGGCCTATCTTGATGGGATTTGGTGGACGGAAGAGGGATGGTGTGTTCTTTTTGTTGATTAATTTTTCGGGGTCATCGGGGGTCAAATATGGGGTCAAATAGATCAGTAAGGCCTATCTTGAAGGGGATTTGGTGGAGGGAAGGGGGGGGGTGGTGTGTTCTTTTTGTTGATTAATTTTTCGGGGTCATCGGGGGTCAAATATGGGGTTAAATAGATCAGTAAGGCCTATCTTGATGGGCTTTGGTGGAGGGAAGGGGGGTGGTGTGTTCTTTTTGTTTATTAATTTTTCGGGGTCATCGGGGGTCAAATAGATCAGTAAGGCCTATCTTGATGGGATTTGGTGGACGGAAGAGGGATGGTGTGTTCTTTTTGTTGATTAATTTTTCGGGGTCATCGGGGGTCAAATATGGGGTCAAATAGATCAGTAAGGCCTATCTTGATGGGATTTGGTAGACGGAAGAGGGATGGGGTGTTCTTTTTGTTGATTAGTAAGGCCTATCTTGATGTGATTTGGTGTAGGGAAGGGGGTTGGTGTGTTCTTTTTGTTGATTAAATTTTTCAAGGTATTACATCCCTTGCATTAACTACAATGCATACCTCTGTGACAGTGCTACATTGTATCATATGTTTCATCATCATTTCTTTAAAGTCACTTTTGATGAACAGGCGAGACGCGCCGTTCGAGAACCGCCTTGTTAACAGAAGCCTGCAAGATCCATCAACCCATCAATATCACTTTTTTGTCTTAGTATGAAGGTATCCAAGAATCCATAATGCCTAAAAATACATGGCAAAATTCATTGCCAAATTAGGCCTAAAAACCCAGTTGTGTGTTGCCCTCAAAATGCTAAAAAATTAAAGTTGGGTCGGTCAGTCAGAATTTTTTTTTTCTTGGCTGAAAATAAATGGTTTATGCATAAATTGAGACAAAATTGGTGTACATGTAGGCCCTAAGTCAATTTAACTAATGTTTCTAGTGTGATAATAGTCTAAAACCATTTATTTAAGCTTACTTTAAATTCATTTCACGCAAGAAATAGTAACATTTAGACATTAATTTAAAGATCAAATTTAAATTTAAAAAAATAATAATAATTAAAAAAAAAGTAGAAAGAAAAAAGAAAATGTGACCCTACATGTAGTTTATACAATTTAAGGGTCGGTCGCTGATGGCAACACAACCATTTATTTTTGTTGTCCTTAGGGATAATTAATTTATTTCTACTTTTTTTCTTCATGAATTGATCATTACAACTTATAATTTCTTACCCTGTTTCAGGTTGGGACTTTATGTATTACATAATGTAGAGACCTTTTAATGAGTTAAGGCAAAGCAAATTTAATATTCATGACACAGATACATTTTGATGTCATGTTTTAATTATCCTTTTGTTGATTCTGCTGTACAACAAGTCTATATTTCTTTGTATAGGTGGACACAACAATTTGTGTGTTGTGTACTTTAGTTAGGGGTGTATCAATCTTTCGTAATAACTGCTTGTTTTCATGATTCTTGTCTACAGGCAATAATGTCAAGGCGACCAAAACTCCCGCGCTTTTCAATAAGAACAGTGCAAGCCAATGGCCTTGTTGATACCACTTCGAAGGGTAGATCTATCAGAGCAGCTTCCTGTTCCCGTGCCGCTACCTGACCATCAGCTACCTGTTATAGAGGAAGAAGAACAACTACCTGGACAATATCCCACTGCGTCGGAACACATACCATGCAATGACAATTGCATGAGCAGCTTCCTGTTCCCGTGCCGCTACCTGACCATCAGCTACCTGTTATAGAGGAAGAAGAACAACTACCTGGACAATATCCCACTGCGTCGGAACACATACCATGCAATGACAATGAATGGGCATCACTCAGAGACAAATATTACTGGCAGTTCATTTTACCTTCCAGGGTCCTATTGTGCTGCATGCCATGCACAGATAAAACTGAACAAAAACCATACCAAGTGCCAGTATTGTGGTCTGGATGCATTTTATGGCAATCAGACATGCTGCCTGAAACACCATAAATGGTGTTTAAATCCATTCCATAAACGTATGCAATGGGAGGTAAGTTGTAAACTGTAATGTCGGAAAAAAATTGACATTGCGTCGTCGTCAATGTTACGACAAGCTTCAAGTGCTCTTCCAAAAACTTTGTTTATTCTCGGTATTTTTGAGCAGGCGCGATGTTGTATTTAAGCCATGAATAAAAAACAAAGATGGCGGCTTGCACCAGCTTATAAACATTACTGTTACTTATCGCTGAAATATTGGCATAATTCTGTTATACCCTTCACACCAACATCAGTTAGTATACGTCGTTCTTAAAAATCACGCAATATGAATACCCCTGTGAATGGTATTGTGAATGGTATAACAGAATTACTCCAAAATATATGTTAATGCATACACGGTGGGTAATTGAAAAGATGGGCGCTTATAAGGGATTATTTTTGGTAGTCATTGGGAAAAATTTGGGTGGGCGCTTATAAGGGCATGGGCGCTTAATAGGGATAATACGGTACCTTTTTAAACACATTTATCGTAAACACTGTCAAATTCGGCAAGGTTGCACTTAGCGGAAAAGCATGTGCGATCGAAAAGTGAACTAAACTGTTTAAAATGTGGGGGGAAAATCAACATTCCAGCGTCGCAGTGGTCTCACTATGGCCACATTACATGACCTTAATGTTCCGACAAGCTTCAAGTGCCCTTCCGAAATCTTCCTTTATTCCCAGTAGTTTTGAGCATGCACAACGTTGTATTTAAGCCATGAATAAAAACAACCAAAAATGGTGGCTCGCATTGGGGAGAGCGGGCGGCAGTGATGGAACCAGGCTTACTGGTACTGCTTTACTGAAGGTCGGCGTGGCGAAAAATATTGTTGCACAGTGCTACAGTAATTGAAAAGGTGGGCCGCCATTGCGAAAAATATTGTTGTACAGTGCTACAGTAATTGAAAAGGTGGGCGCTTATAAAGGATTGTTTGTTGACAAAAGCACGAGGGTGTGTGCTTATAAGGGCATGGGCACAGAAATTCTGGCCCCATCCTACATACTTGGGGCAGTACAGGGGCGTAACAGAGGTTGGTTGTTAGGGGGGCACAGCCAACAAAATTCCTGGTTAGAATAATTCCGTCCCGGAATTTTTTTGTAAAAGGTTGCCCCAAATTTTTTCCCAGTCAGTCACCTCGTGAAGTGTGGGGGGGGGGGGGGGGGGGGGGGTAGGGTCAAAAAAATGTGCACGGTCACAACATTTCGCACGGTCACAAAATTACGCAAGGTCACAAATTTCGCATGGTCACCAAAATTTGGCACGGTCACACAATTTTGCAGTACAAACAGCACAACAGTCAACAATTTCTTTTTGTAACTGCGAAATTTTCGTTTTTCTTTCTTTCCCTTCTTTTCTTTCTTTCCCCTTTTTTCCTCCTTTACCTTTTTCTTTTTCCTTCCTTTTTCCTTTCTCTCTCTCTTTTCTTTCCCTTTCCCCCTTTTCCTCTTTTCCCTTCCCCCCATTTGTCCTGGTGGGTAGGTTTGAATTTCCTGCTGAGCACCTTCAGGGTGGGGGCACTGTGCCCCCTGCCCCTCAGCTGTTACGCCACTGGGGCAGTATACTGTTTTGTAATTTATGGTGTTTTTGGTCCAGTGTATAAAAAAATAATTATGTACTCTTTTGTATTTAAATAATACAGGTTGCTGAAAATGCATACAGGGAATTGTATATGGATGCAGTTTAGCCGGCCTGATCATGATTGTGCAAAATCAAATCCTCGGACTGGTATTGAGGTTTTTGACCAAAATGGTAGGTATTAGGTATAATTGTATAATGGTTTGTTCTGATTTGTATCTGTTTACTTGATCATACATGCTTGGGACCTAAAGGACAATATTGGATAAGGCTATTAAAAAAAAAAATTGTCTCAAAGCTCCCGCATTAGAAAACAAAAATCTTAATTTTTTTTTGGTTTTTTTTTTTTTTTTTTTAAATCTCAAAATTTCACAGATTTTTCAGATTTTCATTCATCACATCATTTTAAATACTAAAAAGGTCACTTTACAATGATTTCAATATTTTATTTTAAAAAAAACCCTTAAAAAAAGAGCTTTGAGACAAAAGATTTTTTTAGTATAACATCTGTTCTTACTATCATTTCATTTAGCCATCATGCTTATACAGGCTTTAAATCATGGCCTGAGAATTTTGCTCGAGTCTAGTCCCGTCAGGACCCAAGCGTGTGTCCGTACGGACCGACCTTGTAACTAAACAAACACACATAAATACAATTCCTAATTACCTCAAAATCATGGTTTTAGAGAGAATTTAGAGTAAAAATAAGTTGTCGGTGCAGACTTCGACAGTTTAAGGGTGCACTACACTAAATCGGGTATCCCCTACCCTTAAGGGCGGTGTTCAAGTTTTAAAAAAATGATTTTTGATTAATTATGATTAATGGGACATCACCTACATGCACCCTGACTAAAATAAACTGTGAATATCATCTAGATACATTTTGAGAGATCTTTCAAATTTGTGTTTTTCACTGGAAACATCGACGATTACGGCAGCATTTCCAAGCTTATCAGTGAGGTAGTCAACTCTGTGGGCGTATTTTGAATTTTTTCCCCTTTTTGGTGAGAAAATGTGAACATCTTTCAGAAAAAATCACTCAACAAGGTCAAATGTTGTAATTTAGTGGTCTTATACAGAGTTTCATATCAGCGTTTTTTGTACAATATATATCCCTATGGAGCTCTATTTAGTAGTGTGACCCCTTATTTTCACTCTAAAACCATGATTTTGAAGTAATTAAGAGTTGTATCGCCCTGTAACTTGGAATGTATTACGATTTATGATCCAAAATGTAAATCTGCAAGAAAATCTGCTTTCAATTTTATTGAGGATTGAAGGCGTTTCACATAATACTGTAAAGCTGAAATTTTCGTGGTGGTTTTATAAAGTATTTTTCGGCGAAAATTATAACACACAAAATTATTGTTTTTAACATTCATGCAGTGCATCCAGAAGGTCGCCCGCGAAAAAACCCAATTGTCTATGATATCGAAGTGCGCGAAAATATTGGCTTTTACAGTATACCTTTAGCAGGGTCTATTCACAGTACGATACTGCGGATAAGAAGGAGTTGCCAGCTTATTCACAGTACGATACTCCGGATAAGAAGGGGTAACCAGCTTATTTGCAGTACGATACTGCGGATAAGAAGGGGTTGCCAGCTTATTCGCAGTATGACAGTGTAACAGTTAAAATTACTTTTTAACGTTTTACTCTACACCACACGGCAACAGATTTGTTTTCTGACCCCCCAAAATTCACCAGAAAGGTCACCCTGACCCCCTCCCCCCCCTCGGATTTGAACCACGGACTTCCAGCACCAGGGCCCAGATCCTAGCCACTACATCACGGATGTCAGTCACACTTGGCGCAGTATATTCGCCTCGTTATAGCATGGGTCCGTTTTGTAGCCTAGTTGCCGTGTGGTGTAGTATAGTTTGGGTTATAGGGAAGTGTCAACTGTTTTTGGCCAAATTTATCAAGCATTGTAACTTTTAAACTATAAATGTGATGTACCTGAAAGTAGATTTTTTTGTAATGAAATGAGTCTGCGAATCTATTTTTAGTATCAAATGATATTAAAATAGATAGTGGCGCCAAAAAAGGTTAGTAGTTGAGAGGGGTAAACTACTCTTAAATGTCATTAAAATCAATTTCGGCACAAAAAGTGGGGTTCTTTTGGTAAGTAATTGAGAGGGGGTAAACTACTATCCTGTTAAATGTCATTAGAATCTATGTTGGCCCCCAAAAGCCCTGGGTCTTAGGTTAGTAGTTTGAGAGGGGACCATAAACTACTAACCTAAGACCCCCTCTTAAATGTCATTATAGAATCGATTTTGACGCCACATGAAAACATTTTCACAGATTTGGGGGCCCATAGAACAGGGTTTCTTTCTTGTGTCTCGCCTAATAATGTTGATTTTCTCAAGTACAGGAATAATAAATGTTATGGTTTATTTTTATTTTCAGAATGCCATGATCAAGCCATAACAAAAAGCCAATGAATGGTGTGAGAACGTGGACCGAAAATCTGTCTCTGAGAGAAAGGTATGTTCTCCACTATGTATTTGCACTTGGTATACTTACTGAAATCACTACCAATCTCAATCTAGCTGTTTACAATAATTGTAACAAATAACCATGTCACATTACAGTTGTGGAAACAGCTTACAGTTGTGGAAACAGCTGAAGGGATTTCAAGCCCCCTAACAGTGGCGTAACCAGAGGGGGAGGGGCGGGGGATGATTGCTGCCCCCCCCCCCCCCCCCCCCCCTATTGATGTTGAGATTGGCACTGTCAGTTTATTTGTCAAGAGGAATCATGGAATTATGATGGTCTAATGGTCAAAAGTACACAGATGAAAATGTGTCCCAAATATTGGGTACAAGCTTGTTTAGAGCCAAAATGTACCTTAATCATAGCCAAAATAAGTGTAAAGTCGAAAATTGTCACACGCTTCATTGTATGCGCACATTTATTTAGTCACAACAATCTTGTCGGTTCACTTTCATAGGTACAAGCTTGTTTCGAGCCAAAATGTACCTCATTCTTTGTCAAAATAAGTGTTGGTCAATTTTCCACATTGGCAAATATATTCTGAAAAAAAAAGTGGAGTTAGGGTTAACAATTAAATCAAATTGGTCATGGATATAATCCATGCTGAAGGAGAGTCCTATTTGTTTTATTCACCCTGTATAATAACCTAATTACGTGTAAGGCCACCACCACCTAAAAAACATGTGCAAGTGCCTGACAGACCCAATTTTTGGTTTAGAATTTTTTGGAAAACTGCCTGAAAATAAACCAAAATATAAATAATAGCGTGCTTTTGGTTACCGAGCTCAATTCCTGATCTCGAATTTCTAGAATTGTTATTTAAACTCATTTTGCTCAATTTATTTTTCAGATAAGGAATGCACCACATCAACATCAAAATGCCACCTTGGAAAGTCAGGAAATGTCATAATTAACAGATTAACTTGAAACAACTCGCATACATACATGAGAGACATGTGGTGGTGGAAGGAAAGGAAGGCTTGGTGACCCACCTGAGTTTGATCTGCTCTATGTATGTGTGACCAAATAACACAATTCTGGATGTCAGCTCCTCTAGCTTCTGGTCAGGGAGAAATGATAACAGGTTAAGAAGAATGTTTTGCCTTTTGTTGTTCATTTTGTTTTCGCTACATTTTTTCTGCACTTTCCGCTCTAAAATCAGCAAGCGCAAAAATATAAATGCACAAATATTTTCCTTTTGTATGTAGGTCTATAATATAAGGAAGCTCAAAATTGCATAAATAAAAACAAGCAAAATTGTTCAAAATATGTGAAGCGTGAAAATGTACACATACTAACATTTACATTTTACAGTACATGTATGCAAAATGCTTTCTTATAAAAAAGGCTAATACTAAGTGCAGAATTTCTTCTCTCATTTCATTGTGTTTTTGGCCCAATCACCCCTTTCTTTCCCTTTCAGATCCATTTTTTCTTGATAACTTTAAAAAATGGGCAAAAATATGGGCTCATCACGTAGGGTTATGCATTTAGTGACTCCACATGCTTATGCATGCAGGGTATGTGAGACACATTTTTTCTCTTCTTGGCCTTATGTGATAACTTGTATGTGATCATTTTCTCTACAATCTATTTCCCAAGTTTCCTTGCATGAATCATATTTATTATAAAAATACCAAATTCACTCACTATTGCATCCTGATTTTTAATTTTCCCCTATACGTACAGGACCCTGGTAGTCAGAGTTGCCACGCCATTGCAGTCTCTGTTTGACGCAGAATACCAATGAATCGTTCTATGCCCTGTTATGGAGTGTTGCCCATAAAGAGAAGTTAAGCTCAGCTAGGGAAAACATCTTGGCAATTGAAATGGCAAGGCTGTATTTCAACCAAGGTTTCAGTGCCAACATGACTTTGCATTCCTTCTGCTGGATTAAAGACCTCTTTTAGGGCAAAGGCAGGCATGCTTACAGAATTAGAACTAGACCTAAACTAGCAAGGCCACGTATAAGCCACCACCTGAGATCGAAGAGGTAAAGAGAAAGTCAGCAAAGAGGAGTCTGGGATTCAAGGCTGCATGACCCTCACTATCAGAGTGGTCACTTTATTCCGGAGGGGAATACTTGGTCATCATATAACCCTAATTGAGGGTTTTCATGTATTGGAGTCACCCATGCAGATAGCCCTATTTGAAATCAAGACTCTCTGTGTGGACGATTAAGTTCATGTCAGTAGAAGACCATAATAACCCTTACAGCCCTGAACCCCATGAAATCCCATTTGAAAACTATGCTGGAGGCACGTGTCACCTCGGTCTATCTCGCCGGGCACTGACACCAGGTGATAAATGCGCACGGAATTTTTAATTGCGAGCGTGTGACTCTCTGGCCGAGTGGACTAATACCCCGTCATCCATGCAGGAGGACCCGGGATCGAATCCTGTCGGCAGCAAGTCAGGTTTTTCTCGGTAAATTTCCACCCTCGGATATTGTTTTCAACATTTCCATTCCAAAAATGTTAGGGTTATTACACTTTTTTTTCTAGTATTACCATAACCCTTTATTACAGCCCTGAACCCCATGAAATCCCATTTGAAAACTATGCTGGAGGCACGTGTCACCTCAGTCTATCTTGCCGGGCACTGACACCAGGTGATAAATGCGCACGGAATTGTTAATTGCGGGCGAGTGACTCCCTGGCCGAGTGGACTAAGACCCCGTTATCCATGCTGGAGGACCTGGGATCGAATCCTGTCGTCGGCAAGTCCGGTTTTTCTCTGTAAATTTCGCCCATTTCCACCCTCGGATATTTTTTTCAACATTTTCCATTCCAAAAGTGTTAGGGTTAATGAATTTGGTTTATATCACTGGATATTTTGTATGTCTACTTTTTGTAAAGTCGACTTGGCAAGATAATTAATATAACTCACCATATGGTGACAACTCCTTGGCGAGATAATAAATGGGTTGAAATAAGCTGGGGAAGGTTGTAATGAAGTAATATGGTTTGGGAATGGGAGGTAGGGGCCATGGCTATTGAAATGGATTGAAACCGAGAATCATGAGGTAATGAAATAATGTGGTTTCTGAAATATGAAACATGGTATAGTGAATCTAAATCATGTAACATGGTGTCAGATGTGGGATTTGATATTGTATGTGGTATTAGCTTCCACCAAGAGTCCTGATATCGAGATTAAAGTATACTAAATTGTGTTTATGAAATAAACTGGTTTCTTTAATCATGGGTTATAGCTTGGGCAATGACGAGAAACCCTTTCAGATTAGAATATAGACCTATATTATATTTACTCATTTATGTAATGGGAAATGGATGGGAAAACATTCAATTTCAGGTTATAAAATAGGCTTAATGTATTATAATTGTACATGTATTTTAACTCATGAATGTATTCTTACCACTTTTGTGATAAATGTTTGTATACATGTACTTTTGTCTGCTTACTATGTTGCTTTGGGTTTAAAATGCTAAAATGATGACAAAATATTGTATAATTAATGCACAATCTACTGAAGATAGCAATATTAACGTAGTAGTAAAGCCATCAAAATAAGTAATGATCAATCTACAGAAGATAGCAATATAAGCGTAGTAGCAATGATAACAAAATATTGCATAATTACAGTGGATTAACCTTTTTACAAATTGGCAAAAATTAATCATCTACTAGATATTGGAGGGGGTTCTTCTGATATATTAAATTTCTGTATACAGTCAAAAATCCCAAATGTTTGGAAAGATGTTGTTATGGCATGGAGTAAGGTTTGTTAAAAGCCGCCAACCTACAAACAACATTGAACTCATGGAAAGTGTCTTATGGTATAACGATAATATTCAGGTTTGCAAAAAACCCCAATATATTACCGTCATTGGGTAAAGAATATAATTTTTCTACCATGTCGCTTTTATACAGGCTGTCCAAAAATGATTCGATGCCCAAAGTTCAATAAATGTTTTCATCATCAAAATCAATTAAATTAGATCCGTTGTTTTTCTATCATATTTGCTATACTGTAGAATTTCATATCAGGAATATCAGACTTATTTTAATGAAGTTACACTCCATTGTGTAAGACATAGTGATTTCACCTTTTTGGCAAAGTGCAAAAAAATGTGTTTTTAAACAACCTTGTTTGAAAGCAACTAATACAGTCTCTTAATCTCTTGTCTGCTTACATCTTTGGTTCCTTTCAATTTTAAACTGCTGTTGTATCATTTTGTTGTTTAAACCATTAATTCTTCATTTTGATTCAATTTGAAGAGTAAAAATGGATCGTCACGCATGAGCAACCCCAATCTTTGTTTCTATAATGAGCTAGTTTTGAGGCTAAACTTGAAGGACATTTAAAAACAGGTAAAGATGTGGTCATGGGTAATTAGCAGTAGCTTAGATTTCTTTTTCATATTGGGGATGCAATTTCCTACAAACTTGCTAAAAATGGTATAGTCCCTTAATTAGTGTTTAACCTCACGAAATTCATTCTTCAATGTGAAAATTAAATCTAAGCCACTGGTGATTCACCAAATACCACTTCATTTAATAGAGGTCCCTAAACACCTGTCAAATCAAACAATGCATGGGGTCACTCAAGTGTGACAAACTTCTTTTACCCGTTAAATTGATGTAAGGAGAAGAATTAGTAATGATTTGAACACCCATAACTAATAACAGTTACAAAAGAAAGACTCACAAGATTATATTGAATAAACAAGAGATTATGATAATACACAAGTTTCTTTCTAACAAGCTTTAATAGCACACACATTTTGTTAGCACTTTGTCAAAAAGGTGAAATCACCATGTTTTACATAATGGAGTGTATCTTGATAAATCCGATATTCATGATCTAAAATTCTAATGAAATAGTACAGTATGACAAAGATGATGTAAAAACAATGGACCTAAACCCATCGGTTGATTGAACTTTGAACATCGATGGGTACTAATCATTTTGGGACAGCCTGTATATATACAAGATCAAAATTAAAGAAGTGCTACCATTTGTTCCGGAAGGAAGCAAATTGGTCCTTCCCCCTTGAAAAATATATCGCCGTAAAAAATGGAAACATTGCGAGTTTTAACAACAAAAAATGGAATGTGTAGTAATCAAGGTCTTAGGCAGGATTTGAAGATGTGAGTGTGTAAATGTGAATAAATTTTTTAAAAATGGGTGTCTAAATTTAAGGATTTGTGTACAAAGTATAGGCCATGTGGAAAAAAGCTGGGTGTGCAAAAACTGTGAATTTATAAAAGTGGGTGTGTAAAACACTCCCTACACGGCTGGCTGTCTAAGCCCTTGGTAGTAATGTATCAGCAAAGGACCGTGTAATAACATTTATTTAATGCAAATTATCGTCTGTATTGTACTAATAATATTATGAAAAAACTGTGATATGAAATGTATATTATATTTTGCATTGAACATATGAGGAAACTGAATTTTCTTTTTGCATAACTAGTGCGCAATATACTGAAGATAGCAGTATGAATGTAGTAATAATTATGTCAAGCTATAGTATAATTAATACAAAATCTACTGAAGATAGCAATAATCACTTAGCAATGATGCCAAAATATTTGACAGTTAATGCACAATCTACTGAAGATAGCAAAATGCACTTTGGTAGCAATGATGTCAAAATATTGTATAGTTAGGCCTAATGCGCAATCTACTGAAGATAGCAATATTAAGGTAGTAGCAAAGTCAAAATAGTGTATAGTTAATGCGCAATCTACTAAAGATAGCAATATGAACGTAGTAAGTAGTAATGATGCCAAAATGTTGTATAATTAATGGGCAATCTACTGAAGATAGCAATATGCACTAAATAGCAATGAGAAAATATTGTACAATCTACTGAAGACTACTTGCAAACTATAGTATCGTTAATGCTCAATCTACTAAAGATAGCAATATGAACGTAGTAGCAATGATATTGTATAGTTAATGCCTAATCTACTGAAGATAGCAATATGTGACCCGTCACGTCAAAATAGACATGTTGTCAGCAAACACAGTTTTGAGATGGAGGCCAATATATTTGGTGACATTTTCACATTCGTAATTTGTGGCGGATACGCCGTTTCATCACCCCAGAAGCATGTCATTATGCCGTTAGAGCACATCATGCCGTTAGAGTCCTGTCTCGCATAGACTCCGCTTCTCATCGGATACCATAAATGGCTCTCGGTTCCACGCTCAAGAAATAGAGCTGGTAATCATCCGTATGTTGTTGCCGCTACACAGCTCTGGAATAAGTTGCCAATTCAGTTGAGGGAGGCGGTGTCTGTGCCTGTTTTCAAACATTTGTTGAAAACGCATTTGTATAAATGTTAGGTGTTTGTGGTTTCTTGTCTTTTTGCATCATTTTTGCCTGTAATTTTGTAAAGCGTTGTGCACTTTGAAGAGCGCCATATAAGTATTGATTAACCCTTACAGCCCCAGATCCCATGAAATCCCATTTCCCAGCATCCTGGTTCCGCGTGGCGCTGAGGTTTTTGTGTGAAATAATGGCCCCGGGCTATATAGCTGGGCGAATACACTCGCCCAGCACAGCTTCCCCCGTGGCGCAGTTGGTAGAGTGTCCGCCCGCCAACCGAGAGATCGTGGGTTCAAACCCCGGGGCGTGGCACCTCTTGTTGTGTGTGCTTTTTTCGCTTGAAAACAATTTCGTTGGAAAATCCACCGGGTGGGTTAGGGTTAATAAATAATAATGATGTCAAAATATTTTACAGTTAACGCGCAATCTACTAAAGATAGGAATATTTACAATAAAATATTGTATATTTAATGCGCAATCTACTGAAGATAGCAATAGTAGCAATGATTACAAAATATTGTATTGTTAATGCGAAATCTACTGAAGATAGCAATAGTAGCAATGATTACAAAATATTGTATAGTTGATGCGTAATGAACAAGTACATCACATAGAGTTAGAGTATACAGGGTGAGTCAAAAAACATTGTGCACGATTTGAAACGGCCATTTAACCTTGATACGTGCATTGAACCGTGGATTTATTGTTGTCAATGTAAAGCAGTGTTAATCTAGTTTATCCTCCCAAAAAATGAAAGTAATCGGCTGACGAATAAGCAAACTGTGGCAAGTTTTGAAAACTGAGGGTGTTTTTCGCCATTCCTATGGGAATTACACAGTTAAGACATGAACATTACTGCAGCATGATGGTATGGAGTGAGAGTGAGAAAGCACCATCCTAAAAAAAAGAGGATTTGGCATCCAAAGTGCTCTGTAACAGGTGATTCAGATTTGCCTTTTCATTTGACAACTCGGTATCAGATGATTAACTACTTATCCCAGAGTGAAAGAATGATTTTTCAGGAACATTTTGACAATTAACATGATTAATGTGAGTGATAATGACCATTTAGCAAAACCAATTTTACTGTGTGTAAATCCCATAGGAATGGCGAAAAACGCGGTCAGTTTACAAAACTTGCCACAGTTTGCGCATTCTTAAGTCGATTACTTTAATTTTTTTGGAGAATAAACTAGATTAACACCGCATTACACTGACAACAATAAATTCACGGTTCAATGCACGCATCAAGGTGAAATGGCCGTTTCAAATCGTGCACAATGTTTTTTAACTCGCCCTGTAGAATGGTCCCTCTGCTAGACAAATTATCTGCTGCAAATGGCCCAGCAGACACCCCAAAATGTTACAATTGAACTGAGAATACCACTTCATTATTTTAGTTAAAGGGGCATTGAGAGATACGTATGGGAGTGCGCCCTCAATTATCCTGGAAATCAGTTTTTTTGCATCAAATTAATACTTAGGCATATGCTAACTACCATCTGACTAACATTCTCCGTTTATCATATAAAATTTCATGATTTTCTTAGTTTCGATATGTTTCGATAGTTTCGATATGATCATATCGAAACTAAGGTGCTGAATTCGGAAGTTATGCATCGTTTTACTCACAGACTTTCGCGGCAAATCTCAACCCTGGAGGTGCCGTTATTTGCTTAGTTTGGCATGAAGGCGATGTCGGAATTGTATGGCATTTTGGATTTGGGCTATGTTGATGATTATCTTTACGTTATTTGCTCATTTAGTATATTGATACATCTCTCAATGCCCCTTTAATGTTTCCATTTAATAAAGGGGAACCTTGTTTGTTAAATGTTAACACAAATTTGCCCTGGGCCTCATATTTTAGTTTGTGTTAACAGGAATTTGTGTTATCCAGCTTGGGACTTGAATAAAACTTGGTGCTATCAGATTTTGTGTTAACAAGGTTCCACTGTATAAAAAAAGCTTTTTTCTTGTAATTCAAGTACTAACATCTCAAAAGAAAAATTTGGGAACTATAATTGTAAAAAAAAATCACTCCATTCTTATTTTAGTATATTGGTTATTTTTTATCTTTCATCATTTTGTTAGATTTATTTGATTTAAACAACAACAAATTTCCCCCATTATAAAACCGATGAAATCCAGAATAAATTCCATCAAATGCATGGTAGTTTGATTTGTCGGAGGCGGGGGGGGGGGGGGGGGGGGGGGGGGGGGGGGGGGGTCCACAAGCTTGCTCCCATTCAGTTTAAGCCCCATCCCAAAAATACAAAAATAAATAATAATACTTATTGAAGTGTTCAATTTACGATAAAAGCCAACATTTTTGCATAGTTTAATTTAGGATTAACAAGATTGTAGTATGTAGTTGAAGCAGTGTTGATGATTTTACCTGACACCGTGGAATTTCCCTTGTGAAATTCCTCGGTACAAAGTGCAAATGTTTTGATTCTTCACAATTACCTCTAACAACTGATACACAGTCAATCATATCCTTTAAATCATGCACTCTTTCTTAGTAGCGCCAAACCAATCAGAAAGCAAGAAACTAAGTGTCTAATGCACTCCACGCGTGCACCATTCAATGTGCATGTTATGCGATTTGATTATAGGTCAATAAATGCGTATGTGTTGTTTCGAGAGAAATTAGACAAATCAATGCATGCACGTTGATGTGTGAATAATGGCACGACCCCGCAGGGGGAGTGCTATTGTGAGCATATCTAACTTTGCGCAGGTGCATTGATTTTTCCAATTTTTCGAGAAACAAAACATAAAGGCTACACATGCATCCCGCGATTCCTGAACAACGAATCAAAACAACCTGAGTGCATTAGACACTTTTAATGCTCTCCGGGTATTTTAGTTTCTTGCTTTCTGATTGGTTCGACACTACTTTAGAGTATATGAATTATAGGTCAATAAATGCGTAGGCCTATCTGTTGTTTCAAGAGAAGTTAGACAAATCAATGCACGCACACTGATGTTGATGTGTGAATAATGGCACGACCCTGAAGGTGGAGTGCTATTGCGAGCATATCAACATTTCCGCAAGTGCATTCATTTTTCATTTTTCGAGAAACAAAACATGTAAACGAATGTAATGACCTAATTCATCCACGACACTTACAAATCAAAATTCACAATTTGAGCATAATTTATTGATCTATGTAAAAACGAATAAAAACATGTTAACAATTTGCTAACATCCGCAGTGAAAATCGGCGAACCCACGATTCCTGTGTGATCCATGCAGTGAACGGCGCCCACCCGGAGTGCATTAGACACTTTCAATGCACGCTGCGTATTTTAGTTTCTTGCTTCTTGTTCGACACCACTAAGAGTGTATGAATTCATTTTATTGGAACAGACTTGGTGCGCAGCTAGAGCGATTATTCATGAAGTAATGAATGAAACAAAGTTAAAGAGGAAATAACAAAAATATTTGACCATCTCAACAAATTGGTGAGGGTGGTAACGAGAAACACGTTTATTATTTTACTTGGTCTCAATATAAGAAATAAGAGTGATATCTGTGAATATGTACACTAAAATATTAAGTCACATGATTATTTGTAATATTCATTGTATGATCTGGTATATGAATGATGAATAAATATTACAGATGAGCCTACAGATGGAGTGTGTTCTCTTGCAATGTGTGCACAGTGTGTTAATATACCGGCAGTGGCGTAAATAGGTTTTTCATTTGGGAGGGGGGGGGGGGGCAAGAAGGGGGCACTGACTTGAAACAGGGGGGAGGCTCCATTCCACACCCACTGGTCTCATTAGCGGCGAAATTGATTACCACTGTATATCGGCATACACAAAATGCTGATTTAAACATGGCCTGGTTTATAGTCTTGAAAAGTGGTTTACAAATTAAACTGAATTGTTGACTGCACTTACCACTGACATCATGCAAAATAAAATAGTTTTGATATGAGTAGTAAAACTAAAATCTCAGAATAAAAGTATGAAAAACTAGTCCCAGGTTTTGATTGGCAATTTGTCTTAAAGGTAGATGACCCAAGGAGTTATTGTTAAGTATGATAACTCCTTGGATGACCCGATCACATTTTCGTAACACAGAATTATTTCAAACATACGGAGATTTTCATATCATATGAAAGCTCGTATTTTTCTCATCATCATACTGAAATTTGATGGCCTAAATCGGTATAATTACGGAGAAATCGATGAAATAACGTCGAATTACCGCGAATGGTGGTATACCACCGATATAGTTTGTGTACAACTCAATGGGTACAGTTCACAGCATCTTGTGCGTCTAAAATAAGAACCATTAGAGCTATGCAACTCAAACTTTGGAACACGACATTTTTAAGGATGACCTTTCATGTAGAATAGAAAACTTCAAGTTGAAAATTGGAAATGTGATCGGGTCATCTACCTTTAATTTCGAAAGATGAAGATACAAAGTTTTGGTTATATTATTAGCGTGTAACTAGGTGTGTTTAATTGATTCACTAGTTGTTTTAATCGGTATTTATGAGTATTTTTCGACTGATAGCGATTACCGTATTTATTAACCTTGATTGATAAATTACAACTATATTATTGTTGTAGGCCTATTGCAACATTATGGGTCTGGGAAAGAAGAGACGAATAAATCGAATTCAATATAAACCCCTTACAACGTTGATTTGTCATACTACTTAATAATTATTTGACCGACGGGTTTTGAAACTACACCTATATAAGGATAAAGAAAAATCAGCCCTCTTTGTACAAGAAAACGTCGATTCAAAAATGCTCGTACAGGGGACGAGCATTTTACGTACGGCAGTCCTGGTAGAGTCCTGAATGAGTATAAAGGTACGTGATTGGACTTTGCATAAACACGAAACACTCGAGTGCACTCTAGAGGGCGTAGTAACGATTCCATTGAAATCCAGACGACGGTGGATACGAACAGCCGTTAATTTTGAATTTCCGTTGGTTTCAATGTAACAGTGAATTTTGATTATATGACCCAATAAAATTCATCACACGTTGGAACTCAATTATTTCATCCTAAAACCAAGAGTTTTTGTTGTTTGTTTTTATTGTTTATTTTGTAAATATGATCAGCATGAAACCTCAATTTGTGCTTTTGCATCATTTTGTTCATATGGGCCTCGAATAACACATTGGGAGAAAATGCAGACTACATACTACATGTCATACCCCATTATGTTAGATATGATTATGATATGATTTGATAAGGTGTCGTGAAAGTAATAAATTGTTGTTGTGAGAGTTTTGGTTGTTTGTTTTTATTGTTTATTTTGTAAATATGATCAGCATGAAACCTCAATTTGTGCTTTTGCATCATTTTGTTCATATGGGCCTCGAATAACACATTGGGAGAAAATGCAGACTACATACTACATGCCATACCCCATTATGTTAGATATGATTATGATATGATTTGATAAGGTGTCGTGGAAGTAATAAATTGTTGTTGTGAGAGTTTTTGTTGTTTGTTTTTGTTGTTTATTTTGTAAATATGATCAGCATGAAACCTCAATTTGTGCTTTTGCATCATTTTGTTCATATGGGCCTCGAATAACACATTGGGAGAAAATGCAGACTACATACTACATGTCATACCCCATTATGTTAGATATGATTATGATATGATTTGATAAGGTGTCGTGGAAGTAATACATTGTTGTTGTGAGAGTTTTTGTTGTTTGTTTTTGTTGTTTATTTTGTAAATATGATCAGCATGTAACCTCAATTTGTGCTTTTGCATCATTTTGTTCATATGGGCCTCGAATAACACATTGGGAGAAAATGCAGACTACATACTACATGTCATACCCCATGTTAGCTATGATTATGATATGATTTGATAAGGTGTCGTGGAAGTAATAAATTGTTGTTGTGAGAGTTTTTGTTGTTTGTTTTTATTGTTTATTTTGTAAATATGATCAGCATGAAACCTCAATTTGTGCTTTTGCATATCATGTTGTTCATATGGGCCTCGAATAACACATTGGGAGAAAATGCAGACTACATACTACATGTCATACCCCATTATGTTAGATATGATTATGATATGATTTGATAAGGTGTCGTGGAAGTAATAAATTGTTGTTGTGAGAGTTTTTGTTGTTTGTTTTTGTTGTTTATTTTGTAAATATGATCAGCATGAAACCTCAATTTGTGCTTTTGCATCATTTTGTTCATATGGGCCTCGAATAACACATTGGGAGAAAATGCAGACTATATACTACATGTCATACCCCATTATGTTAGATATGATTATGATATGATTTGATAAGGTGTCGTGGAAGTAATACATTGTTGTTGTGAGAGTTTTTGTTGTTTGTTTTTGTTGTTTATTTTGTAAATATGATCAGCATGTAACCTCAATTTGTGCTTTTGCATCATTTTGTTCATATGGGCCTCGAATAACACATTGGGAGAAAATGCAGACTACATACTACATGTCATACCCCATGTTAGCTATGATTATGATATGATTTGATAAGGTGTCGTGGAAGTAATAAATTGTTGTTGTGAGAGTTTTTGTTGTTTGTTTTTATTGTTTATTTTGTAAATATGATCAGCATGAAACCTCAATTTGTGCTTTTGCATATCATGTTGTTCATATGGGCCTCGAATAACACATTGGGAGAAAATGCAGACTACATACTACATGTCATACCCCATTATGTTAGATATGATTATGATATGATTTGATAAGGTGTCGTGGAAGTAATAAATTGTTGTTGTGAGAGTTTTTGTTGTTTGTTTTTGTTGTTTATTTTGTAAATATGATCAGCATGAAACCTCAATTTGTGCTTTTGCATCATTTTGTTCATATGGGCCTCGAATAACACATTGGGAGAAAATGCAGACTACATACTACATGTCATACCCCATTATGTTAGATATGATTATGATATGATTTGATAAGGTGTCGTGGAAGTAATAAATTGTTGTTGTGAGAGTTTTTGTTGTTTGTTTTTATTGTTTATTTTGTATTATGATCAGCATGAAACCTCAATTTGTGCTTTTGCATCATTTTGTTCATATGGGCCTCGAATAACACATTGGGAGAAAATGCAGACTACATACTACATGTCATACCCCATTATGTTAGATATGATTATGATATGATTTGATAAGGTGTCGTGGAAGTAATACATTGTTGTTGTGAGAGTTTTTGTTGTTTGTTTTTGTTGTTTATTTTGTAAATATGATCAGCATGAAACCTCAATTTGTGCTTTTGCATCATTTTGTTCATATGGGCCTCGAATAACACATTGGGAGAAAATGCAGACTACATACTACATGTCATACCCCATGTTAGATATGATTATGATATGATTTGATAAGGTGTCGTGGAAGTAATAAATTGTTGTTGTTAGAGTTTTGTTGTTTGTTTTTGTTGTTTATTTTGTAAATATGATCAGCATGAAACCTCAATTTGTGCTTTTGCATCATTTTGTTCATATGGGCCTCGAATAACACATTGGGAGAAAATGCAGACTACATACTACATGCCATACCCCATTATGTTAGATATGATTATGATATGATTTGATAAGGTGTCGTGGAAGTAATAAATTGTTGTTGTGAGAGTTTTTTGTTGTTTGTTTTTGTTGTTTATTTTGTAAATATGATCAGCATGAAACCTCAATTTGTGCTTTTGCATCATATTGTTCATATGGGCCTCGAATAACACATTGGGAGAAAATGCAGACTACATACTACATGTCATACCCCATTATGTTAGATATGATTATGATATGATTTGATAAGGTGTCGTGGAAGTAATACATTGTTGTTGTGAGAGTTTTTGTTGTTTGTTTTTGTTGTTTATTTTGTAAATATGATCAGCATGAAACCTCAATTTGTGCTTTTGCATCATTTTGTTCATATGGGCCTCGAATAACACATTGGGAGAAAATGCAGACTACATACTACATGTCATACCCCATTATGTTAGATATGATTATGATATGATTTGATAAGGTGTCGTGGAAGTAATAAATTGTTGTTGTTAGAGTTTTGTTGTTTGTTTTTGTTGTTTATTTTGTAAATATGATCAGCATGAAACCTCAATTTGTGCTTTTGCATCATTTTGTTCATATGGGCCTCGAATAACACATTGGGAGAAAATGCAGACTACATACTACATGTCATACCCCATTATGTTAGATATGATTATGATATGATTTGAAAAGGTGTCGTGGAAGTAATAAATTGTTGTTGTGAGTGTTTTTGTTGTTTGTTTTTGTTGTTTATTTTGTAAATATGATAAGCATGAAACCTCAATTTGTGCTTTTGCATCATTTTGTTCATATGGGCCTCGAATAACACATTGGGAGAAAATGCAGACTACATACTACATGTCATACCCCATTATGTTAGATATGATTATGATATGATTTGATAAGGTGTCGTGGAAGTAATAAATTGTTGTTGTGAGAGTTTTGGTTGTTTGTTTTTATTGTTTATTTTGTAAATATGATCAGCATGAAACCTCAATTTGTGCTTTTGCATCATTTTGTTCATATGGGCCTCGAATAACACATTGGGAGAAAATGCAGACTACATACTACATGCCATACCCCATTATGTTAGATATGATTATGATATGATTTGATAAGGTGTCGTGGAAGTAATAAATTGTTGTTGTGAGAGTTTTTGTTGTTTGTTTTTGTTGTTTATTTTGTAAATATGATCAGCATGAAACCTCAATTTGTGCTTTTGCATCATTTTGTTCATATGGGCCTCGAATAACACATTGGGAGAAAATGCAGACTACATACTACATGTCATACCCCATTATGTTAGATATGATTATGATATGATTTGATAAGGTGTCGTGGAAGTAATACATTGTTGTTGTGAGAGTTTTTGTTGTTTGTTTTTGTTGTTTATTTTGTAAATATGATCAGCATGAAACCTCAATTTGTGCTTTTGCATCATTTTGTTCATATGGGCCTCGAATAACACATTGGGAGAAAATGCAGACTACATACTTCATGTCATACCCCATGTTAGCTATGATTATGATATGATTTGATAAGGTGTCGTGGAAGTAATAAATTGTTGTTGTGAGAGTTTTTGTTGTTTGTTTTTATTGTTTATTTTGTAAATATGATCAGCATGAAACCTCAATTTGTGCTTTTGCATCATGTTGTTCATATGGGCCTCGAATAACACATTGGGAGAAAATGCAGACTACATACTACATGTCATACCCCATTATGTTAGATATGATTATGATATGATTTGATAAGGTGTCGTGGAAGTAATAAATTGTTGTTGTGAGAGTTTTTGTTGTTTGTTTTTGTTGTTTATTTTGTAAATATGATCAGCATGAAACCTCAATTTGTGCTTTTGCATCATTTTGTTCATATGGGCCTCGAATAACACATTGGGAGAAAATGCAGACTACATACTACATGTCATACCCCATTATGTTAGATATGATTATGATATGATTTGATAAGGTGTCGTGGAAGTAATAAATTGTTGTTGTGAGAGTTTTTGTTGTTTGTGTTTATTGTTTATTTTGTATTATGATCAGCATGAAACCTCAATTTGTGCTTTTGCATCATTTTGTTCATATGGGCCTCGAATAACACATTGGGAGAAAATGCAGACTACATACTACATGTCATACCCCATTATGTTAGATATGATTATGATATGATTTGATAAGGTGTCGTGGAAGTAATAAATTGTTGTGAGAGTTTTTGTTGTTTGTTTTTGTTGTTTATTTTGTAAATATGATCAGCATGAAACCTCAATTTGTGCTTTTGCATCATTTTGTTCACATGGGCCTCGAATAACACATTGGGAGAAAATGCAGACTACATACTACATGTCATACCCCATGTTAGATATGATTATGATATGATTTGATAAGGTGTCGTGGAAGTAATAAATTGTTGTGAGAGTTTTTGTTGTTTGTTTTTATTGTTTATTTTGTAAATATGATCAGCATGAAACCTCAATTTGTGCTTTTGCATCATGTTGTTCATATGCGCCTCGAATAACACATTGGGAGAAAATGCAGACTACATACTACATGTCATACCCCATTATGTTAGATATGATTATGATATGATTTGATAAGGTGTCGTGGAAGTAATAAATTGTTGTTGTGAGAGTTTTTGTTGTTTGTTTTTGTTGTTTATTTTGTAAATATGATCAGCATGAAACCTCAATTTGTGCTTTTGTATCATTTTGTTCATATGGGCCTCGAATAACACATTGGGAGAAAATGCAGACTACATACTACATGTCATACCCCATTATGTTAGATATGATTATGATATGATTTGATAAGGTGTCGTGGAAGTAATAAATTGTTGTTGTGAGTGTTTTTGTTGTTTGTTTTTGTTGTTTATTTTGTAAATATGATAAGCATGAAACCTTAATTTGTGCTTTTGCATCATTTTGTTCATATGGGCCTCGAATAACACATTGGGAGAAAATGGGAGAAAATGCAGACTACATACTACATGTCATACCCCATTATGTTAGTTATGATATGATTTGATAAGGTGTCGTGGAAGTAATAAATTGTTGTTGTGAGAGTTTTTGTTGTTTGTTTTTATTGTTTATTTTGTAAATATGATCAGCATGAAACCTCAATTTGTGCTTTTGCATCATTTTGTTCATATGGGCCTCGAATAACACATTGGGAGAAAATGCAGACTACATACTACATGTCATACCCCATTATGTTAGATATGATTATGATATGATTTGATAAGGTGTCGTGGAAGTAATAAATTGTTGTTGTGAGAGTTTTTGTTGTTTGTTTTTGTTGTTTGTTTTTGTTGTTTATTTTGTAAATATGATCAGCATGAAACCTCAATTTGTGCTTTTGCATCATTTTGTTCGTATGGGCCTCGAATAACACATTGGGAGAAAATGCAGACTACATACTACATGTCATACCCCGTGCCTGATAAAGACTGTAATTACATACAGATGCATTCATATACATGTATCATCTAGGCCCCAATTCTGCTTTATAACAGCTTGTGATGACAATGTCTTAGATTATAAATGTATTATCAATGTGTACATTTGAACACAACAACATAAACTGAATTCATTATCATCAATTTTTTATTTTATATCTATATATTAATAAAGATCATTTGTAATTGAATCTCAGAGCAGTTGAGACAATTTTTAATATCATCAGATATATCAAAATGAAAATAGATAAACCTGTTTTGAAAAATTATATTAATTTCATTGTTTAGTCTGTAAAACAGGTTTTGTAGTACAGTTGAATGACATTTATACAACAACAACTTTGGTCACAATTATATAATTAGCCCTGACCATGGGTCCACATGGTTCTACCAAATTGTAGACATGCCTCATGTCTCAGGGTATTTAGTGTAGTTTCATAAGCTTACCAAAAAACGGTATGTTTTATTCATCAGGCCATTTCCATGGGAAACAGGAATTGTTTAACAAACTTTTGAAATTGCAATTTTTTGTAATCTGGTAATATTATATTAAGGCAAAGTACATGTATTTTAGAAAGTAAAATAATAAAACTGTTTCTTGTCCACCCCACGCATCATTTTACAGGAATTCTATATATATATATATTTTCTTCTTTATTTTTCCCATAACTTTTTTTAAATATTTAAAAAGTGGGTATCTTGGTAATACTACTAGATTTACTTTAGTCCAATGAGCATTTTAAATCAGGTTTTGTGTCAACCAACCCCCCAGAACAATGAAATAAAAAGAGTTTACAAAAGCCTCATCCTCTTCAAGTTACGCAATCAATCATGAAATACCACGCTGGTATGGTGATATTGCATCGTTTACTAAAATAATTTTAAAAAGGTGCCTTCACCCTCCTTTTATTCAAAAGTTAGGACAAGAAACTAGTTTTTATTTTTTATTTGGCCTTAAACAAAAATAATATGTTTTCTTCGCCTGACTTTTTTATTTGGTGAGGGGCTTTAATATTTGTTATTTGTCCAAAAATGATTTATATTATGTAGGTCTATGTGTACTATAAAATGTACCATTGTTGAAGTATTGTCGTATCATGAATTTCTCGTTTTAAAATTATATTTCATAGTTTTCCTTTTTTCCCCAGCTATATTCTAACTCTAGCCTGGGAACATTGTGTGGAACTCAATGTGTTTATTTTAAAATAATATACCAAAAGCCCTGTGGAGTACTACATCAGTAAAGATCCATGCTCTTGTATAGTCAAATTGTTTGGGCCAATGTCATGAGCCATGACCATGGATTGCTCCATGGCTGTCAAATAGCCCTGACTGGTTAAACCAGGAAGTTGATAACGATCAAATTGGTCCAATAAATCAGGTGAAAAGAAAAAGTGAGGCTAAATTTATGACCAGCGAAATGGGCATTTTCGCCGGTGAAACCATAGATTTATGATTTGCTTAAGGGCTGTAAACCTAATGGGTATTTGAGCTAATTTTTCAAATTTTGATATTTGTCGGTCAAGACTAGAATTTAGAAAAATAAATTATGATTTCCATGCGAATGACTTTTTTGTCGCCAAATTGAATGCGGCTTGAGTTTTTTTGTATCATCGATCTCAATATACCCAAAAAAATTGAATTACTTAACCAAATAATGGTATTTGGGCTAATTTTTCCAATTTTTATATTTGTTGGTCAAAATAAATGATTATGATTTCTATGCGAATGACTTTTTTGTCGCCAAATCGATTACAGCTTGAGTTTTTTGTATCATCGATCTCATATGTACCCCAAAAAATTGAATTACTTAACCAAATAATGGTATTTGGGCTCATTTTTAAAATTTTAATATTTGTCAGTCATCAAGCCTAGAATTAAAAAAAAAATTATGATTTCTATGCGAATAACTTTTTTGTCGCCAAATTGATTGCGGCTTGACTTTTTTGCATCATCGATCTCATACGTACCCCTAAAAAATGAATTATTTAACCAAATAATGGTATTTGGGCTAATTTGTCAAATTTTGATATTTGTTGGTCAAGCCTAGAATTAAAAAAAAAATTATGATTTCTATGCGAATGACTTTTTTGTCGCCAAATTGATTACAGCTTGAGTTTTTTGTATCATCGATCTCATATGTACCCCCAAAAATTGAATTACTTAACCAAATAATGGTATTTGGGCTAATTTTTAAAATTTTAATATTTGTCAGTCATCAAGCCTAGAATTAAAAAAAAAAATTATGATTTCTATGCGAATAACTTTTTTGTCGCCAAATTGATTGCGGCTTGACTTTTTTGCATCAATCGATCTCATACGTACCCCTAAAAATGAATTATTTAACCAAATAATGGTATTTGGGCTAATTTGTCAAATTTTGATATTTGTTGGTCAAGCCTAGAATTAAAAAAAAATTATGATTTCTATGCGAATGACTTTTTTGTCGCCAAATTGATTACAGCTTGAGTTTTTTGTATCATCGATCTCATATGTACCCCCAAAAATTGAATTACTTAACCAAATAATGGTATTTGGGCTAATTTTTAAAATTTTAATATTTGTCAGTCATCAAGCCTAGAATTAAAAAAAAAAATGATTTCTATGCGAATAACTTTTTTGTCGCCAAATTGATTGCGGCTTGACTTTTTTGCATCATCGATCTCATACGTACCCCTAAAAAATGAATTATTTAACCAAATAATGGTATTTGGGCTAATTTGTCAAATTTTGATATTTGTTGGTCAAGCCTAGAATTAAAAAAAAAAAATGATTTCTATGCGAATGACTTTTTTGTCGCCAAATTGATGCGGCTTGAGTTTTTTTTGTATCATCGATCTCATAATTATGTAACCAACAAAATTGAATTACTTATCCAAATAATGGTATTCATGGGCTAATTTTTCAAATTTTGATATTTGTCGGAAGCCTAGAATTTAGAAAAATAAATTATGATTTCCATGCGAATGACTTTTTTGTCGCCAAATTGAATACAGCTTGAGTTTTTTGTATCATCGATCTCATTATACCCCAAAAAATTGAATTATTTAACTAAATAATGGTATTTGGGCTAATTTTTCCAATTTTGATATTTGTTGGTCAAAATAAATGATTATGATTTCTATGCGAATTACTTTTTTGTCGCCAAATTGATTACGGCTTGAGTTTTTTGTATCATCGATCTCATATGTACCCCCAAAAATTGAATTACTTAACCAAATAATGGTATTTGGGCTAATTTTTAAAATTTTAATATTTGTCAGTCATCAAGCCTAGAATTAAAAAAAAAAAGATTTCTATGCGAATTGTTTTTTTTGTCGCCAACTTGATTGCGGCTTGATTGCTATTTAACCAAATAATGGTATTTGGGCTAATTTATCAAATTTTGATATTTGTCGGTCAAGCCTAGAATTTAGAAAAAGAAATTATGATTTCCATGCGAATGACTTTTTTGTCGCCAAATTGAATGCGGCTTGACTTTTTTGCATCGTCGATCTCATATGATGGTATTTGGGCTAATTTTTTTAATTTATCGGTCAAGCCTAGAATTCTTTTTTTTATGATTTCTATGCGAATGACTTTTTTGAATTATTTAACCAAATAATGGTATTTGGGCTAATTTTTAAATTTTTAATATTTGTCAGTCATCAAGCCTAGAATTAAAAAAATAATAATTATGATTTCTATGCGAATAACTTTTTTGTCGCCAAATTGATTGCGGCTAGACTTTTTTGCATCATCGATCTCATACGTACCCCTAAAAAATGAATTATTTAACCAAATAATGGTATTTGGGTTAATTTGTCAAATTTTGATATTTGTCGGTCAAGCCTAGAATTTAAAAAAAAAAAATCTATGCGAATGACTTTTTTGTCGTCAAATTGAGTGCGGTTTGACTTTTTTGTATCATCAATCTCATACGTACCCTCAAAAAATTGAATTATATAACCAAATAATTGTATTTGTGGTAATTTTTCAAATTTTGATATTTGTCGGTCAAGTCTAGAATTTAAAAATAAATCATTATGATTTCTATGCGAACAACTTTTTTGCCGTCAAATTGATTGGGGCTTGACTTTTTTGTATTATCGATCTCATACGTTCCCAAAAACATTGAATTATTTAACCAAATAATGGTATTTGGGCTAATTTGTCAACTTTTGATATTTGTTGGTCAAGCCTAGAATTTTTTTTTTTTTTTATGATTTCTATGCAAACAACTTTTTTGTCATCAATTTGATTGCGGCTTGACTTTTTTGTATCATCGATCTCATGTCCCCCCCCCCCCCCCAAATGAATTATTTAACCAAATAATGGTATTTGGGCTAATTTTTCACATTTTGATATTTGTCGGTCAAGCCTAGAATTTAAAAAAAATGTTATGATTTCTATGCGAATGACTTTTTTTGTCACCAAATTGATTGCGGCTTGAGTTTTTTGTATCATCGATCTCATATGTACCCACAAAAATTGAATTACTTAACTTAATAATGGTATTTGGGCTAATTTGGTTAAATGTTGATATTTGTCGGTCAAGCCTAGAATTTAAAAATAATGTTAGGATTTCTATGCGAATGACTTTTTTTGTTGTCAAATTGAATGCAGCGTGAGTTTTTTTTGTATCATCGATGTCATATGTACCCCAACAAATTGAATTACTTAACCAAATGATGGTATTTGGGCTAATTTGTCAAATTTTGATATTTGTCGGTCAAGCCTAGAATTAAAAAAAAAAAATTTTCTATGCATTGGTTGGTTGGTTGGTTGACTGGTTTGGTTGATTGATTGATGGATGGATTGATATAATGACGATTGCTTGATTGCTTGATGTGCTTGATTGTTTGATTGATGTGCTTGATTGCTTGCTTGATTGATTGATTAATTGATTGATTGATTGATTGATTGTTTGATTGATTGATTGATTGATTGATTGATTGATTGATTGATTGATTGATTGATTGATTGATTGATTGATTGATTGATTGATTTGATGTGTTGGTTGGTTGGTTAGCGGGCTGGTTTGGTTGGCTGGTTAGATCCCTCCAATAACTTAACTCCTGCGATTGATTGATTGATCGATTGATTGATTGATTGATTGATTGATTGATTGATTGATTGATTGATTGATTGATTGATTGATTAATTGATTGATTTATTGATTTATTGATTTATTGATTTATTGATTTATTGATTTATTGATTGATTGATTGATTGATTGATTGATTGATTTATTTGATGTGTTGGTTGGTTGGTTGGTTAGCGGGCTGGTTTGGTTGGCTGGTTAGATCCCTCCAATAACTTAACTCCTGCTATTTGTTTCCTTTGATTGATTGATTATGTGAGTGAGTGAGTGAGTGAGTGAGTGAGTGGGGGAGTGAGCGAATGAGTGAATGATTGGGGGGGGGGGTGAGTGAGTGAGTAAGTAAGTAAGTAGATGATTGAATGATTGGATGATTGCTTGGTTGGTTGGCTGGTTGATTGATTGACTGATTGACTGATGGTTTTTGAATTAATTGAATAAATGAATAAATAAATTTATTAATTGCATAATTATTTGATTAATTACACAAATTATTTACATACTTAATTATTATTTAATTATTTGGATTAATTAGTTAAATGATTGAATTAATTAGTTAATTGATTGCATTAATGATTGATTGATTGATTGGTTGGTTGGTTGGTTGGTTGGTTGCTTGATTGATTGATTGATTGCTTGATTGATTGATTGATTGATTGATTGATTGATTGATTGATTGGTTGATTGATGATTGTGAACATGTTTGAACATTAACACCGCGCTGAACGAATAGGTGAATTAATAAACCAACTTACTTATTTAATTATTTTTTGAATTAATTGAATAAATAAATAAATAAATATATATATTACATAGTTATTTGATTAATTACATTCGTTTTTACATAATTAATTATTATTTAATTATTTGGATTAATTAGTTAAATGATTGAATTAATTAGTTAATTGATTGCATTAATTATTTAAATAATTAAATTAATTATTTATTTAAATACATTACTTATTTGATTAATTACAATAGTTATTTACTTAATTTGAAGTAGCGTACATTGAGTGATGCACATGCAACCATTAAAGCTTGCTAATTTTAGAATCGATCATCGTTGTGCTGCGTGCGTGTTGTTCTTTCACTTATTACTACGACTACAGTCAATTAATTAAATAAATAATTCCATTGATTGATTATTTAAATATAAATTAATATTGCTTTACTGATGAGAAAGGGTTCGTATTATTACTCAATTAATCATTGATTAAAATTGCGGATTAATCATTTCATTAACTAACAATTATAATTATTTACTTTATCATTTTATTCGACCAATCAATAATACCCCCCCCCCCCCCCCCCCCCACGCCCCACCACACACACACCCCCACACCTCATGATTATAGCTACGGTTAGTCCATCGATTTAGGGAAATAAAACCATACGTTAGGCCTACAGTACTATATTCACACTCATTTGCAGTTTGGTAGACGTGATTTATAGATACGCCCCCTGTCCGGGCAGCCGGGACTAAACCGTAACACTTGGTCAACCACTGTAGGCCTATACTACATGTTTACAATCATTCTCATCATGTATACTACGCGCTTTATTCCGTCAATGTATCACATGTTGTTGTTATCCGAAAGGAAAGTCATTTTAAAGTCTATATTTCCATTTGCTTTTCCATAATCATGATTCATGAATGGGTGTGGCGACCCCGGTTAAAACCCCCGGCAGATCTCCTATACCGTCACTGGATTTTCAGTAGCGCATGCATGCCCCGTGCACAAATCTCTAAATCAATACTAAAGTTGCTAATATGACAACGGATACTGGCTGTATATTCTGCCATATTCTGATCCATTATCAACCGGATACTTTTATATGTTAGCATACACAATATTATACTGCGTCAATATGTATCGGATACTTTCATGCCCTAGTATCCAATATATAACGATACTTATTTAAGGAACGGGTGGAAACACGACCTCTGTATTGCACCTTTCCGACCACGTATTATTTTAAAAGCTCGTTATGCTCTAAATAGCATATAATCAGATAATGGCGATCGTTAATACCGTAGAATAACTTGAGTGGAAGGAGTTTCCATTAAGTGCAAGGCTCTTAAGATATTCTTATATATATTTTTTTGAGTTTAATTGTAGCAAAATAAATTTAAGTTTTAGATTAGAATAAAATAACGAAATTACCGATTTTTGACAGTTTGTTGTCTTCGCGCCCGCGTCCTTCTGTATTAATTCGCTGCTGTAAGGAGGCTTCGTCAATTTGGAACTGATCACACATAATATCACAAGGGCTAGATTATGTACCAATAACCTGACATAATCAACAGATCACTACAACAAATATAAACATATCGAATCGCGTTAGAACATAGCGGCAGATTCTAACGAATAAACTGCTAGCAGACATTCTGTTGCTACAATACATCATTAATTACATAATTTAAACTAGTTCACCAATATAATAGTGGTCTTATTAAAGAAATGAGCCTGATACATATACTATGACACGTCATACGTCATACAAAGAAATAAAATACACATTTACTGTGGTTCAATATATTCTGTAGTTTTGTCGCTTGCTTTCTTCGTCGGCCCCTGACCGGGGCCCCTGAATGATAATGAACCTGGCTCTTGGCAATGTTTATACAGACGACAGTATCTGGGTGTTACGGCATTCACATTCAATGTTATGACCCGTTTCGTTATACGTTACCTTTTATTTTATCTCCTGTGGCATCCGCTCATTGAATATTACCGGCAAGAAGGAAGGACTGTTCAAACAGTTTTTAAATTAATGACATGGCATATTACACAAAACTGTCTTTACATTTCCTTATATCATTTGATAAGAGGATCTTTGGTTATGTTATATGTATTCATAACATAACAATCTGTTGCATGTTTCCTATTATTATTCGAAAATAAGAGTGATCTCGTGGAAAAGAGAAGTCTTATTATTCATTTTGCAAAACAGTGGTGCCCGGCTCAAGGTCATTTTTTCGTACATGAGTTTAGCCAAATTTATTTATTCCGTTTTAATACGAAATAAAGCGAAATTCACTGAATAAAATGATTTTTAAATTTGTTTTAAACAAATGAACTGATTTGGCTAAACTCATATACGAACAAAAAAATCGCGCCCGGCTCAAGGACATTTTAAGGGGGCTGTGGACTCTTAGGTACAGCCTCCGTAAAACTGCCGTAACTTCTTCAATATTCATTTAATCTTTACAAACGTATACAGTTTTTTGCAGAAAAGGGTTCAATGAATCCAACCATGATAATGAAATTGACCATTTTTGATTTTTAAAAAATAAAAACACCTTTTTGACCCATTTTAGGTTTGTAAAAGATAACTCAAAATATATTTTGTTAAATGTTGTCATACTAGTTTTATGATAATCCTGATAACATTCCCCAGGAGCGTTTTTTTTTTTAATATCTTATTTTTTATTTTTGAGTTACAGACCAAAAAGTGCCAAAAAATATGATTTTTTACCGCCAAAATCATGAAAATCACCTCTTTTTTTTTTTGGGGGAGGGGGGGGGGTCCACACCCCCTTAAGTGAAACGGAAACCATTATGTTTGAATCAGGATCCACCTATTATTATTATAAACCTTTTAATAATATATCTCGGCGCATTTATGGTAAAATAAATACAAGGTAGGTTAGTCAGAATATCGATTTACAGAAATACGATTTCCTGAGAAGATATGGGATTTTCAAAGATGATGAAAATGTGTTGACAATGCTTAAGTATACGCAGAAGTTACAAATCAATTACGAAAGAAGAAGTGTTTTTCAGCTCCGCTTGAGCGACGTAGTCATAGACCGACCTGTCAGTTATGTCATCATCTATAATTATGGCGATGTGCTCAAATTTATTTCATATTTCAAAACTAAAAACAAAGCAAAACAAAATGACACAAAATCAATATAGAATTGTTAGAATATGGTGCTGTCAAAATACGAAATTGCAACATTCAGAGATCCGAAGTCGCACCTAGAACCGCCCTACCAGGAAACTCAGGAAAATTAAAATCCTTTACAAGTTGAACAGGTGGATATGGGGCTGATAGAGAGTTGTGTGTGATTGGGCATTTTCTACACTACTACTACTAGTATTATTACTATTATTATTATGTGATTTTATACATAGGCTATAAATAAAGTGACATCCAGCAATTGCGCCTTGAATCAAGACTACTCAACTTGCCGATTTGAAGCAATCGTTGTTTAACCAGTGACGTCACTGGCGAGTGTCTCAATGTTTGTGGCGCTGTTTGTGTCGTTTGCTTAATTGAAGTTTACGCGGAATTGTTGGAAAAATGCCCAAAAATTGGTGTGGTTTTGTTATGATAAAACTGATTAAAGTTATGATAAAACGTTTGTGCTGGACTGTTTTTACAAGCCTGAAATGTATGATACTTCACGTTTCATTATTGGTATTAGGTATTTCAATTCATTCTCTCACTTTACACCATACCGTCATTGTTTGTGTCCTACGGACCTGCTGCCCGTTTATAAATTCCTTTTAACTCCGGTGATCAGCATAAAATGACGCTGTTGCCTTTTTAAATTATGCAAAGGGCCCTGTTTAGCTAAGTACGTCAGTATAGGACTTCCCTATCCTAAATTTAATAGAATCCCTGGTCAGATGTATAATAGTAGTTTGCTGACGGTATCCAAATATAAGAGAGATAAAAAGCTTTAAGAATCTTATTGGACACCCTGTACTATTTGTTGTACTTTCTACTTACGAATATCGCAAATTTATATCTTAAGTGATATTCGAGTACCTTAGCATGGAAACACTACCTCTGTATCGCACCTTTCCGACCACGTATTATTTTAAAAGCTCGTTATGCTCTAAATAGCATATAATCAGATAATGGCGATCGTTAATACCGTAGAATAAGTTGAGTGGAAGGAGTTTCCATTAAGTGCAAGCGCTCTTGAGATATTCTTATATATTTTTTCCGATTTCAATTATAGCAAAATAAATTTAAGTTATAGATTAGAATAAAATAACGAAATTACCGATTTTTGACAGTGCATTTTCACAATACACTTGGAAATGTCCAGCGTTGAGAAAGCTTTAATATTGTAGGTTAATCAGTTACAAATTGGCGAAAAATATTCGGTTTTTGCTGTTACGATTATGGGAACACGCACGCGGTTTTAGCCACACGCACCCGTCATGCATGGTGTATAATAGTGCGTTTGTTGTTTTCATACGCGCCCGCGTTCTTCTGTATTAATTCGCTGCCGTAAGGAGGCTTCGTCAATTTGGAACTGATCACACAATAATATCACAAGGCCTAGATTATGTACCAATAACCTGACATAATCAACAGATCACGACAATAAATATCAACATATTGGATCGTGTTAGAAAATAGCGGCAGATTCTAACGAATAAACTGCTAGCGGACATTCTGTTGCTACAATACATCACAATTTGCGTTTGTACACTCTCAGAACAAAGGTTAAAATCTTTAACCATGTTGGTTAAAATTTTAACCAACGGGAGGTTACCAGGTGAACCACACAATTGGTTGGTTAAAACTGTAACCAACATCTGTTGGTTAATTTTTGACCTGTGGTTGGTTACAAATTTTAATCATTTGTTGGTTAATATGTTTTGACCAACAGTGGTTGGTTAAACTTTAACCTGTGGTTGGTTACAATCTTTAATCATTTGTTGGTTAATATGTTTTAACCAACAGTAGTTGGTTAAAAAATGTTGGTTAAACTTTTATTTTTTTTGCTAAACTTTAACCCATACAACATTACAATATTGATGTTTCATTGGCCCGATATTGGCTTTCAATATTGGCGCCAACCCGTGGCCAGGACCAACAAGGGACTGGACAAGGCACAAGATCCTAGCTACGAGGCCGGGAAGCGATAACTTGAAACAGCAGCCGCAATTTTTAGACCACGTCAGAATTTGTATATGAAATCTATCGTGTCATTTCTCGCCCCTGGTATAATGTGCCCAATATCATGATTATTGGAACAAAATTGGTTTCCAACATAATGCCAATTGAAGAGCGCCAATGTAAAACCAATATTGGTCCAATATTAGTTGGCAACATGATGCCAATTGAAGAGCGCCAATGTAAATACCAGGGGGGGGGGGGGGGGGGGAATAACACGATTGATTTCATATACAAATTCTGACGTGGTCTAAATAATATGCGCAAAATATTTTCCTCGCCAATGAAATTCTTTGGCGGGAATCTTGTTATGACCTATTGTTGGTTAAAATTATGATGCCTTAACCAACGTTGAATAAACTAAAAATTAATTATATTTTTACTCTTTAACCAACGCAGTATTAAAAGTAATTTTTAACCAACGCTTCATTTTTAACCAATGTTGTATACTTTTTAACCAACATTCTGTTAACCCATGGTTATTTAATACCTGTTCTGAGAGTGTATTCAGTAAAGAATTTAAACTAGTTCACCAATATAGTGGTCTTATTAAAGAAATGAGCCTGACTATGACACGTCATACGTCATACAAAGAAATAAAATACACATTTACTGTGGTTCAATATATTCTGTAGTTTTGTCGCTTGCTTTCTTCGTCGGCCCCTGAATGATAATGAACATGGCTCTTGGCAATGTTTATACAGACGACAGTATCTGGGTGTTACGGCATTCACATTCAATGTTATGACCCGTTTCGTTATACTTTACCTTTTATTTTATCTCCTGTGGCATCCGCTCATTGAATATTACCGGCAAGAAGGAAGGACTGTTCAAACAGTTTTTGAATTAATGACATGGCATATTACACAAAACTTTCTTAACATTTCCTTATATCATTTGATAAGAGGATCTTTGGTTATGTTATGTATTAATAAAATAACAATCTGTTGCATGTTTCCTATTAATATTCGAAAATAAGAGTGATATCGTGGAAAAGAGAAGACTTATTATTCATTTTGCAAAACAGTGGTGCCCGGCTCAAGGTCATTTTTGGTACATGAGTTTAGCAAAATTGATTTATTTCGTTTTAATACGAAATAAAGCGAAATTCACTGAATAAAATGATTTTTAATTTTTTTTAAACAAATGAACTGATTTGGCTAAACTCATGTACGAACAAAAAAATCGCGCCCGGCTCAAGGACATTGTAAGTGAAAGGAAACCATTATGTTTGAATCAGGATCCACCTATTATTATTATTATTATTATTATGAACCTTTTAATAATATATCTCGGCGCATTTATGGTAAAATAAATACAAGGTAGGTTAGTCAGAATATCGAATAATAACAAATATTATTATAAGCAGAAGAAGAATCACCGGTCATAACACTTTTTTCTCTTCACTAACTTTCTCCGCCTCTCGCTCTCTTCACTTTATTAAGCTCATTGTATACCCCTGTCACACATACGGCGATCAGGCCTTGCGCTCTCGTTGCGCTGAAAAAAGGATCAAAACGCCATGCAAAACGCATTAAGGTCACCGAGAACCGATTGGGAACGCAGTGGACACCATCTAGAGCGGTGTAGGGTTCCCATGATCGCCCATGAGCGCCATACATAGCGCCGCGCTTGTTTACGCTCTGCTGCGATCAAGCCAGCGCTTGTATTGCGCTTATAAGTCGCTGTCTGCGTTTCTACACCTTCTCAACACGTTTTCATAACGTTCTCTGCGTCAGCACGGAGAGTACAGAGCGAGTGCACGAAGGGTATTAAATTCAAACATTGAAATAGTAGAAATTATACAGTCCTCAAAATAAGTAACTGCCTATAGGTTATAGATATAGTCTTAACTCCAAAACTATAGCTTCTACGTAAACATATTAAATTATGAAGTAGGCCTAGTAAAGAAAATAAATTACTTCTCTTTTATTCGAGAGATATTGTTCACGACTGTCGGTTAATAATTAAGAACGCAACATTGTGAAGGATTGAACAAAGTGCAGTTTACATTTTCACACTTGGGATTTGAACACGCGGGACAGTGTGACAGGTATGTGTATGGGCTGCATTGATCAATTGAAGCATCCCAAACCCTCATCTTATTACTATCGACCCATGAGTTGTCGCTACCAGTTAATCAATAATCTGCCTGTTGCTACATGTAGTCCGAGGCTGAGTGTAGGCGAACAAAATGTTAAAATGAAAAAACGGACTTTGTTTTGGCTATAGGCAAATAACAAAACGTGAAGATTTAATGAATATTAACATATTCATTCAATCTTCACGTGTAATATCACAAATTAAAGGAAATAAATGTCCATACCACTTTATAATTGAATACTTTTACGTAAGAGCTATTATTGTGTTGAAGTTGAGAGCATATTAATGTATTACCTGGTCAGTTACTTATTTTGAGGACTGTACACTGCTTGTAGCTATAGTCTATCCATCTGAGAGCGATCTTTGGTGCTCGGATGGGCAGGGGAGATGAGTAAAAATAAGATGTGCTGTCTTCTGGCGTATATTTGCTAGTTGTCGAAGGATCCCATTTTATTCCAACCTCCGGTCGAACCTCATCTATATTGTGAATTGAAAAAACTAAGCTGCCTTATGCAAACACACACAACACTGTTCCAATGCATATTATTATCATCACACACCTGCACATAGCAGCTACGTCTAGTATACCATTCAAAGAGAGACAAATATCGAACCATTTGCGCATTATCTGAAATCAAAAGGCTTTGAAATCGTCACCTGTGATTTCGGCCTAAGAATATAATCACAAAGCTGCAGGAAAAGATCGAAATGATGGACTTTGAACATTTACCATAATCGTCACCTGTGATTTCGGCATATGAATAGAATCACAAAGCTGAAAAAGATCGAAAGTGAAGGACTTTTTAACATTTAGCATATTGTAGGAGGCCACATTTAATTTTTATTTGCTATCTTGTAATGTTTCCAACAGTAAATAATGTATATTTTCACTCGGATTGGCCGGGCCTATAGTAAGATAAAATGGTTGTAAAATGATATGAATCTCCGTATCCCTATGTTCTGTCTGCATGTCCGAATCAATCAGATTTCCTTGTTTAAAAGTATAGAAAGAAACAAATACGCTTACAATGATAATATGGTATCAATATTGAAAGGTATGATTTTCATATTCAAACAAATATTATACAATTTGAACGTTGACAAACTAAATAAAGTTTATTTTCTGACTTATAAAATGAAAGGTTTTCTTCATCGGGGTCTATCACTCTACATGTACCTGTTCATAGAGGCCTGTATAGTACAGTAGGCCTAGAGCTTAAAATGGCACCAAATAAGACCATTAAAGATGAGATGCAGCCAGTGCTTGCCAAATTGAAAGCATTTTTGAAATGGAGAAATTGGGAAGGGAAAGCTACCTGTTTTTGCAACATCAATTAAACTGACTCTCATGGCACAACTTGGGCTATGATGATAAAAGTAGGTGGATAACATAATTATTTTTTATTGTGGCCGTTTTTCACTCTACTGATTCCATCGATATTTTTGTCAGAAAATAGCCTCCTCTCCCAGTCAATGGAACGGCTGAGTCACGTGGTTGGAAGATCGGTCTCAGATGGATAGACTATAGTAGCTCTACAGAAGGAATAACAATGACCCATGTTTAAAGGTCTAATCACATTGCTATACATTGATTGTTATGTAAAACCTATTTAGAGAGTATTATCCTAGCTTAGCGTAATGCGATAATGCCACTTTTGTAGCCATGGTAGAGTAGAATAGTAGCGTGTCAATTGGCGGGAATATTGAACAGGTGCATCAATAACATTGTTGAATCTGAATATATTAAAATGATAGGGTCATTCAATAAGTTCTACCCCATACCTCATAACGTTGCTATTGTATAAGCCAGTTGTATGACATATTCCACAATTGTAGTTTTGAATCTCAGCTACAAATTCATGGTAGATTGGTCTGAGTACTGGTTGTACTTTTCTGAGGATGCAGTACAAACCAAAGGTCCAAGTAGTGCGACGGAAACGATTAAAAAACAGCCAAATGTTTCACGAGAGCTACTTTTGGCCAATTCTAATCGGTAGATTATAACCGTTCTAAATTACAGATATCTCTTGAACAGACTATAAACAATAACATTAATTGATGTACCCTATGTATATTATAATAGTATGGGGGATTCCCTCTAACATGTCTAATAAGGCAGAACCAGACCAGGACAGCCATTAGTTTTAACCCTACCACAGAGAACCGCTGCAAAAGTCATATTTGCTCTTCACTATGGCTTGACTTGGCTTGAGTTGATATTATACTATTTGCAAGCCTACAAAGGTTAATATTGCCTACAATCTGATTTATACATGATAATACAATATTATATTCAGAAAAAAGAAGAAAAAAACACATATTTATCTTTAGGATAATTTTCCGTGTCTGTTGTCCAAAATCTCTCTCTGCTTTAGATCGCATCATTATAAAAGTGAGAGAGATACCAATTATCATTTACTATAAATGTGTAGCTATGATTATACTCATGACAAAAGTCATGAGGCAGCTGCCATTCATAGTAACGATGTTCTGAATGAGGAGGTATAACTCATTGAATGACCCTCGTATTATTAATGAAGTTTTTATATTCAATTTGTCAAAACAGGTTAATATTATTCAAATCATTGCCCCAAGTACAATACCAAACACCTGTTAAACTAATAATCCAAGTGAATGGACTCCATCCATGCATGTCTTTGTCTAAAGGATGATCAGTATCAGGCGTAGGTAACATGGTAGATAAAACCCCGATTCTCTTGACCTTAATAGTTTGTCGCAACTGGTCTAGTTGGCGCTATAACATGGTCGAAGCCAACCACTGCTTGCCTTATGCGGCATGTCGCAACTGTTAAAGGGGGCGCTGTGTTCATGAACCAATTTGATTACAGGCACAGATCTGGAGTTTCTTATCCCATAATTATTAATATCCCTGTCAGTATGCGCTTGGAGTTTGACGAGTGAACAACTACAGGATGACAGGACAGGACAGCGCTCTAAAAGCGCCAGTGTACTACGCTTGTTTTGAGCATGCACAAAACAAGCGTAGTACACTGGCGCTTAAGGGCGACCATTGGGACGCTCTCACGACCCGCTCACGTCCCAGCCAGTTCTCACTGCGTCACCAAGGGGTTCGTAGAGATCTTGATGCGTTTAGCTTGGAATTTTTATAAATTTTAAGCGTAATCTAATCGCCGGCCAGATCGCAGCAGAATGTGAAAGGGTTTTAGCGACCTTGACTTAAAAATGGACAATTTCGGACAGTTTTCCGCGCTCTCACTGCGTATTATACATATTTTTGAGCGCAGTTCAGTCGCTGGTCTGATCGCCGTATGTGTGACAGGGCCTGTACTACGCGGTAATTATTATGAAAGTGCAGATTTACAGTTGGGACAATTACTTTCATACATTGGCAGCACAGATAGCTGTTTTTGTAAGTTTGATATCAACATAATTCTACAAGTCTCTTCTATCCAATATGTTTCTAGTTTTATAGTTTACCAGAGATATAACGCTTTTAAAAGGTATCGACTATCATAAAATAGTAATTGACTACATGTGTATAACATACAGGTACAAATATTCTCGTTTGGGATCGATGTACTTTTATATCTACTAATCACATGATTGATTGCCGATTATCGTTGAGCATACGTTATAAATTAATGTATTTGGCAATTAACAAATTACAAATTACCCGTAACAACCACGATTTAAAAATCGTTAAATCGTTAAATGAAATATCAAGGGACTTGAAATTGCCTTTTATTTGATGCGATGCATAATTAGGGACGCACCATTTGATTTTCAGGGGGGGGGGGGGGGGGGGGTAGGAAGTTGGGTTCGGGGGAGAATTTTTTTTTGTTGGCCGCCGCAAGGGGGTGAATTTATTTTTTTGCGCCGAATTTTATTTTTTAATGTATCCGTTCATATTGAGTTGGGTGGGGGTAGAATCTTTTTTTTTACTCATCAGGGGGGGATTTTTTTTTGTTGCCTGCATAGAGGGGGAATTTTTTTTTCTTCCGAAAACTTCCTACCCCCCCTGAAAATCTGATGGTGCGTCCCTTATGTACAATCATAACGCGAATGCCTGATCAAGTATCATCTATCTGTAAATAAACATCAGTGTATTGTGATAACAGAACCTTCGAAAAAGTGATTTACATTAAATATTGGCCGTCTGTATCCATAGGGACGTAAATACAGCAAATTGCTTACAGAACATGTCCATACAAACATGTCCAAACATTTAAACAAAACTCGAGACATTTCGTTGTACTTCTGTCACAAGGTTACAAATCAAATAGGCAATGGGAATATTTGTCGTAAGAGTTATAAGAACTGTGCTCCTCGTACAAATGTTAACAAATTGAACACCTCCGCAGAGATATTAAGATAACAAGTCGTTTTGGGAATAAAACATTGACTCTGTTGTGTGTTCAGGTCCGGAAATCCACAAATGGAATACATTTTACGTGCGGGGAAATATCATGAATATAGCACGAGTATTCTTATCGGGTAAATGTTGAATGTCAAATAACAAGTTACCTGTCAATACCTGTCTATTTAAGTAGACAGATGTTTTTCTTCAAGAGATACTTTTTTCCGGTAACATAATTTAATTTGTCACAAAGCAGACAGTTCTTGTCTAATCCGTTTTATTTGATTGATTTGTCAGAAGGTTACATACTACTGTTATTGCCGGCGGATATTTGTGATTGTTCTTCATGCCGGCAGATCAATCATATAGTTATGGAATGTATTAGTTGCGTGTCTTACACAGAGTATATACGCATGTGAATGCAATGAAGCCATAACTGTCATTTTTAAAATGCCTTTAACATGGTTTTGCCGTATGACACAAAGCACATTTCCTTGCAAACAATGTCAATATCAAACTGTAAGGCCCTGTCACACATACGGCGATCAGACCAGCGATTGCACTGCGCTCAAAAAAGTATCAAAATATGAATAACACGCAATAAGAGCGTGTCAAACTGTCAGAAATTGTCCATTTTTAAATCAAGGTCAGGTCACTGAAACCCTTTCCCATTCTGCTGCGATCAGGCCGGCGCTTGGATTACGCTGATACATTATCAAAACGCCTAGCCAACCGCATCAAGATCGTCATGAACCCCTCGGTGACGCAGTGGGAACTGGCTGGGACGTGAGAGGGACGTGAGAGGGGCGTAGGTATCAAAATACTGATGGTTAATAATAGAAAGGAATTTGTTTTAGTAATATCGTAAATCTTCAAACTCTGATCAAGCGTAAAGCAAAATTTGGTACCCACATGATCTTAACGTATTTGCTCGAGACTTAAACTAATACCTCTATTTTTATAGGGCAGATGTAAGCCAAAGAAGATTTCTTGAGCAACACCACCAATTTCTATTGGTTGCCATTGACATTAAATTGCAACAAAATGCTATAATGTGGTTAAACGGGGATCGTTAAGAAAATCCTGCTGCAAGTATAGTGCAATTGATGTTACTTCAATTCAGTACTCTTCTGTTTTTCTTAAAGACCTTATATTTTTGAATAACTCATATGTAAGTTTGAGCTCGGATTCAACCTTTTATCCAAGATCCATGTTATGCCTATCAGAACCATGTATTAGGAGTCAGACGACCTGTAGCTGTTAATTACTTCAACACATCACAAGGTTCGAGCCGTTTGTTTTGAGAAGAAAAACCCCGTTGGCACTTAGTGACGCTGAGCATGCTGGCCTGCATAAGAAATCTTCTTTGGATTTAAGGCAAAGCATACTAAGATTTGTTAGGTTTGCTATCGAACCTGAGTATAAAATTTCACGTTAAATCGTGACTTAATTCCTTTTCACCCGTAACAATGATCACCATGTCAGGGTATTATACCGAAGTCATATTGAAATGCAGTATCAGTTACGATGTCGAATGAAAGAAGTCTTGCGTGGCATCATATAGTACATTTATATGATCTTTTCTTTAACACATGTTTATACGAAATCACCAATCCTAAAAATTATACTGTTTACTTGTAGCTAGGCAAATCACTGAATAAAACATAAGCTCTTGAACCTGCCATTTTTCATTCAATTATCTACTTCGTCTGCTCAAGTTTAAAGAGGGGTATATTCATAACCTATTCTTGAAATTCACATAACCTGGGTAAGGAGGTTTTTGTGCAATCGATAGGATGGATGCAGACTTCTGGGCAACTGAGCAAAGTGTGGGATGAACGGCCTTTGATCCAAACAGAGGGAGAGATGTGCAGACAACGTTAAAGGGGCACTAAGAGATCCTTCATGGAGGGAGCCCTCAATTTGTTCAGAAGTTGGGTTTTCACATACGTAATGCTTAAATACGTCCTAACTACCACCCAAAATTATAGAGCTTAATTTGCAGTATTTCATGTGAAATTCATGGATTTGGCATTTTGAGTTTCGATGAAATCACATCGAAACTACCCAAATTCATCTAAAAGGCCCCAGATGGCTTTTTACTTATTTGTTTCATGTTTGTTCAAAATAACCTTGAAGACCATCCATGGCTTGTTGCGTGATGCCAGTCAATAGTTAGGTCACCCAAGCCCTATATGAAAGCTATGAAGATTGTTAAACGGGGTCAGTCGTCACAAACATGCACAAACACAATAGTCAAACGACCTTGCTATTGTCATGCTATTGTCAACACTCCCTACACAGAGGTCTGCAGTGCAAATCTGTACGATTTTCGCCATGTAATGTCAATGGCAGATTTCATTCCGTGGTATAAAGCTATGAGGTTTCCGTGGTCTTCGCCATCTCCAAGCAGATAGAGCAATACGTACACGGACTTTTTTGTAGACGAGGGGTCATTTCATGATTTGGTGAGGTTTAGAATGAGTTAGGATTTCTGTAATTTTGAAGACCACGGATTTTCAAAACGTGAATTTTCCGGCATTGTACGACATAAATTTGGTCACCAAACGTGTTTAAAACTATACATTTTACTGTTCTGCAGATGTTATTGACCCTCCTCTAAAATTCTACATGATTTTTAACACGTTTCTTAGTTTTTGAGATGCCCAATAGACCATTTCCCGAAGCTATTTCTAGCAAATATTGCAGTCACTATGACTCCATTGTTTTCTTGCGTATAACAAAATATGACATGCAGCGTGACCTCCCTACTGGCTGATGCGTACTCATGACCTCCCTGATTCAATTGGTGGTGATTTTTAACCAAATACAAAAAAAGAAGGTGAAAAGCACTATTTTTTGTGAGTGTTTTTTGTTGTTGTATATCAGCTATCTAAACAAGGTTAATATTGAATTTGATTTGTTGAGATCTCTCTCTGTGCCCCTTTAAAAGAATAGGATTGATTGGTTACGGGCATTTCAATTTAAAGTTACATCTTCTGGGCAAATAACAAAGTTATACCTTGAAGCTATCTTGAAAATACCCAATGTTTGGTCCCGTTTCTCTTAGATACTTCTTTTGATTATATCTGATATCAAGAAGATCCACAAACCCGTTAACTTAATACCTTTTTTTTGGGGGGGGGGGGGGGGGGCGGTGGAATTATGTGTTTTCATCATACATTTTCTGAACATTTATGGTATACATTGATCAACGAGTTGTGAATGGGATTTATATTGCTTACGTAAGGTGTCGCTGTGGTGTAAATCACTTTCATTTGAGCTCTACATGTATGTCAAAATATGTGGCATGGTAAAATACGTTGCTACCCTTTCTATTTCATTCATAGCAACAATAAAGTACAACCTTGTTTGCATCTTTCAAAATTAGGTTTGAAGTATTTTAGTCCGGACTCTTAGCTTCAATAAGGAACAAATGAAATCAGCAAAAAGCATCTTTAACATCATTTTGCTAAAAGGAGAACTGTCATCGGTATGACATGATGTTTATAATTGCCAACATACAGTTCAGTCAGCTTCTGCGAGCCATTCGACTAATCATTTTGCATCCAGGTATAATATAAGTTTGATATATAGAACGCGACTATTGAAATGTAAAGCACGGTAGCACCACGCGCAGACATTGTCACCTGCAAAGGCGTGCAGTTGAAAGATTAATGTTATAACAATTGTACGATAAATGGATTGAATTTAATATTATTTAATAAGTGCAATATTAATACAGTATAAGGGACGCACCATTTGATTTTTAGGGGGGGGGGGGGGGGCATGGAAGTTGGGGTCGGGCGGAATTTTTTCCCCCCGCCGAAGGCAGCGACATTTTTTTTTCTCCTTAGGTTTTAATGTTTTTCTTTACATTGAGTTTGGTGAGTTAGATTTTTTGTTAACTCAGCAGTGGGTCAAAACAATTCCTGGTTGGTGGGCAAAGTTTTTTCTCTTTTTCCTGGATAGTGGGCAATTTTATTTTATTTTCAGAAAACGTCCATGCCCCTCCACCCCTGAGTAGGCTATCTAATGGTGCATCCCTAAGGTCTGATTAATGAACGAAGCCGCGGATACTTGATTCCGATTCCAATTCTAGTATTGCCATACTCATGATTATAATCTCCGCCAATCTCCATGGGGTCAAATAATTTAATCATTCATATATAAACTCGGATTTGAAAAGCTTATTTCCACGATGCCGCGAAATCGCAGAAAAACAAAGTAAAAGTCCCCTGTAACCCGTATCTGCTTTCGGGTGCTATTTGATGATATAATATGAACGATTATGAACGTTTCGTGCAGTCGGTTCAAGCTTCCTTGCAACAAACCAATGCGATTCCATTCACCATGGTTGCCGGGCATGGTTGCTTTGCTGCACTTATACTGAAAATGAAATATATTCATCAAATACCGTATACACTTGTGAAAATAATCAGGGAAATATTCCCTTTTCCTCTCTACTGTCATCAACCGTAAACAATAAAGGTTCACCATGAAATACTTCGGTACGTTAATTGAAAGTGGAATACCTTATACAGTATTAGCTTAATTATGTTTTATGGCTGAAGCCTTTATTATTGGTAATGAGATAAGAGATAGGTCTTAGACAAAAAAAAATCGATTATTTATATCAACAAATAGTTTTCAAAATACAATGTAACAATACACTTACCACAATATGCCTCGTCATCTCCCAACGGACATTCCTTAATTCCATTACAGACTGCGGATAAGTCTAACCGTAAAGGAGAACCAATGCAAAAGTAATAGTCACCACTTGAAGCAACGTTTCCCGACACTAAAAAGACAAGAAACAATAAAAGAGAAAGAATAAAATAATAAACTTATGTTTTATGTTTGCACATAATAACAAAAATCCTGAATCTATATTCGTTTTAGAATGTAAAGGTTGCACGCCCTAAGCGTAGTTGCTTTTTTAAAACACGTTTAAGCTCGAAGAAATAATACAAAAATTGAAAAGTATGATTTATAAGAAATCAAAACCGTTGATGTATTTTTAGGAAATAATTATATAACGTATACCGCCGTAAACCAATTTGCGTTCAAGTGTTATAATTCGTCGCTGTTCTGACATACCGGCACATCTCTTTACTTATTTCTGTTGTGATGTGCCGGTATGTCAGAACAGCGACGAATTGTATGATGAAAAATAAACGTGACGATGACTTGAAGCAGTTTTCATGGTAGTTTGATATACTCAATTTGAAATCGATTTAAACTAATCTTCTGTAATATTTGTATTACGTACAACAATCCCTGTTAGTGAAACGCGGAAGCCTCTATACATGTCGGACTGTGTCCAATGTAAACTAATTTAATTAAAAAAAACGTAGTTGGTATGCAGGAGATCTTGTCGCACAGGTGGCTCAATCATTTTAAATATCTAGACAATCATCACGCTCTATTTGTATAAAGCATGTACCTCCTGTACCAGCTACTGTCATTGTCATTTTACAAGGTCGTCTTAACCCGTTGAAACTTTCAATCTGGATTTTATAGCAATAAGTATCATTATCATTTATTAATAATTCAAAATTCTCAATGCAGTGTTATTATTGACTCATTATAAAATGTCACTCGTCAGTTGCCTAGGCTATGCGAAACATAAGTATTGACCAGCTATATGCTATAACCACAAGACTGTTCATACCGTTATCATGTATGGCGAAATTAATTTAACACTGCTATATAATTGATATGTTTGTGTTTAATGCTAAAAATGTTCTTATAAAAATAGTTACTAATTTGATGCACATTGAATAAATATTTGCTTACGACTCCAATGCAAAAGTGCACTAAACTCGATTTGAGGTGTTGTTTTGTAATGATGGGTATAATTATAACCACCTGGGTAGTTACTATACATGTATAGCAATGTAATGTACCGTATATAGAAATATATCAAGCTGGTCAATGCACTCAAGAATTCATTAAATGACCGGAAAATTGTTTTAACAGCTGCATTAATGATACTACGTTACAAAAACAAATAAACCACGCCGTTTTGCAATCAGGTGTTCAAATAAATTCAACTGTATTCCATCAGGAAGACTGTCATGTGAAATTGATCTCGCTTACAAAACCCCATCAAACCGAGGAATATTAAAATAAATGATTTTTTACCCGGTACAACCCATGAGCTCGTTCAATTATATCGACGAGACATAGGCTTATTGTATATATATCTGAAATGAAATATTTATAAATACAAAATTAACTTTTTCTTGCCATCTTTATTACTGAGATTACCTAAGTACGTTTTATGTAATACTTTGCGTACTTTATTAATCCATCAATGTTTTAAAGTATCCTTTCATTTTGACATTGCGAATCCTAAATTTTGATGAATAGAAAGTTTCGCCAAATTTATTTATCTGCAATATGGACGACAAGAAGCCGATGATGTGAACTGTAAAATTATATTATAGATATTAGTCGGTATGGTACAAACAAGAAACCGAGGAGCAGCCATGAAAAAAATACTTGAATTAACGAGCAATACCATGGAAACACCAAGGGAATTCAAAGTGCACATCAAGGAGATTACTCGAAGTACAATTGCTAGCTATTAGTATTAGCAGCCGGCCATAGGCTAGGGTACTTGATACTAAATTGCAATTATAGTGATATTCCCTTTAACCCTTTGAACACTGACACCCCTGAGTAAACGGTAGCCCCACCCTGACACCCCTGCCGAAATAGCCCTAAATAGGGCATAGTGTCACTGTCTGTTAGGTTGCCGTAACAGTTACTAGGACTTTTTTAGTTGCAATATTCAAGCTTACCGTGTCTTGTTTGTCCTTATTACTATTGTCAGAATCATATATATCCTCCGTATCAGAGTCCATGACCCTTGCTAAAACATCTGCTACCGACGGCGCCATTGAAAAATCCCGAAATTCCGACCAAATTGATGAAATAACTCCCCAGTTACCAGCATAGATGTAGTCTTCAACGCATTGCCAGACCAACTATGTGCAGCCCGTAGCCCACAAGTACACTCCGGGTCGCGATTTTTTTTTTAATAACCAAGCCTGGCATCAACATCATCATCCCTCACGCCACAGTTCGATTAATGAATACTTTCGCGATCTTTGACTCTTGCTATGAGATGGGCGACGAGCTGTCAATTTGATTTTGTTATTGTCATCAAATAGAGCGGTCGTGTAACGCCCATCTAGATGATTATAATGAGTTGAAGATGAAGTTAAAACAAGAAATAATGGTAATTTGGTCGATATTTAGATGGGAAAGTTCACAGTAAATTACTTACGCACATGATATTTACAAAAATAAATTATGCAATTCATTGTGTGGACTGTGGTGTACCGTGGCTGTTGACTACATAGTACATACGCACAGACTACAGTACAGTACAGTTCAGTGGACGTAGTACTTAGTACATGTAGTAGTCTAGTCTCGATAGATACCAACTCTATGATTTGGTTGCTGCAAAGGACTAGGCTGTGTGTAATTATTCACTGTTTAGTAGTGTTATAGTTCTTTGATCATTGATGACTGCAGTTTTAAAAGAATGTGGGTTGCTTTTGGTTGACGGTCGTTTGTTGCAGGGATGGGTGTTCCATGTTATCGCACTCGCAGTCTTTGGTTGGCGTAAACGTCTTGATTTTGTGTGGCGGATTTCAAATTGAGTATCCTCGTCTACTTCTGTCTGGCTTATGGTTGGTGTAGGATTGGTAGTCAATATCAAGTTGTCCATTAATCATTTTGAAGAGGCAGGTCAGACAGTGTGCTTCCCTTGTCAGAGAACTTCAGCACTTTGTTTTGAGTGTCAATCGCGTACAGCGTAAACACGGAACCTTAATGCGTTGTAGAACGGATCAACGCGATCCCAATCAACAATCCAATTGGCCGATTGATCATGAATCTCCCCCGCCCACACATTCACCCGACTCTAGTCAGATTTATAATTGAACGAACACATTGCGTACATTGCGTGAAGCGTGCACAACCATAAGCATGATAATTTCAGGCATGATCATCTTTGTGCTGCGTGGCTGTTGTTGTTCAATTATTAATTGGACTATAGTACACCCGCGTAGGCATGATTAGAAAAGTGCTGAAGTTCTCTGACAATGACTATAGCTATAGTTCAATCAGTTCCAAATGGCGAGAAATATTCGGTTTTTATCGCAAAAGTAATCCAAGCGCACAGTTTTGGCCGCACGTCCGTGTCACACACATGATGCAAAGCAACTTGTTACCTTAACATGCTCCTGGGTTCTTCTGTATTCATTTGCAGCTGTAATGAGGCTTTGCCAATTTGGAAATGATCAAACTATAGCTCTGCCACTGACAGGCTTAGTGTATTTGATGACGATTTAAACATGCTCAGAACATGTTGATTCATTTTAAAGAGCTTGTAAAACCCTTTGAAATGATAGATCTCTGATGGTCAGTGGATTCTCAGAACCAAAGTTATCGTGAATGTTCTTATGCAGATTTAGACCCAATTTGATTTAGGGCCATTTATGCCCGTATAGTATACAAATATTAAATGCTTGATTGTGTGATCAAACCCAATAATAATACACCTGCCTATCTGCATGTACAACCCTAACCCTACAGTACAACTGTGACCCACCGCACATGGACAAACTTACCATTTTTACACTATGTGGATAAATAATGATTAATTCAACATTGTTTTTGCTCAGAACCTGATAAAAAATCGATAACAATTTCAGATGTCGGACCACAAAAGTCCTTCTAAAAAAAACCACAGAGCAACAAGTCCACATTCGAATTCAGTTTAATATATGAAGACGTTAATTAAAATTTTAATCCTGGATCAGCCACTGGTCATCCACTGGCAAAGGTAACTAAATGGCTCTCATTTGATTGGTGTAAATTTAGAATAGCCTACCCTTCATTACATTTCAGGCTGGTGTCTTGAGGCAAGTGAAGCCTGAATGTTGTTATAACTTAAAACATACTGTTGTATGTGAAGATATGGATCTTCTCTGGCTGTGTAACTGTAAGAGACTAAATTTAAAAGGCATGATTATTTGTAAGTTGCAACATGCTTCAAAAAATCTGAACAGAACAGAATGCATACACAGGACACGAAAGGTTATGATCTATCATCTACATGTATGTATGTGTGATAAATTAAATTTATTGGCATCCATTGTTATATACTCGCATAAGATCAAAGTACAAATCAAAAATTCAATCTGCAATCATGAAGTGAAGTAGTAAAATATAAAAAAGTTGTTTGTCTCACGCTCAGAAAATTACAGAGAATTAGTTGAACGCACACATTTTTAAAATTATATTTTAAGCAATCAAAATATCAATCCTGACTGCTATCTTGTATAGTATCCCTAATAAGCACCCAGGGCGCTTGGCAAAGTCATTTTAGGTGGGCTGTTATAAGGATATTATTATAGGTAGTCAACATTGACTTTGGGTATGAATGATCGTTCCAAAAATAGCAGGGTTTTGTTTGTTTTTTTGTACCATGTCCGCGGACATTTGTGTAAAATTTCCAAAAATAAGGGGGCATTTTTTGAAGTTATGTCCACGATAACAAGTCGAGGTTTGAGCGCCAGAACGCCTTAAAGGTAGATGTTCCGATTTTCAACTTGAAGTTTTCTATTCTACATGAAAGGTCATCCTTAAAAACGTTGTGTCCCAAAATTTGAGATGCATAGCTATGGTTCTTATTTTAGACCCATTGAGTAGTACACAAACTAAATCGGTGGTAACCACCATTCGCGGTAATTCAACGCTATTTCGTCGATTTCTCTGTCATTATACCGAATTAGGCTGTCAAATTTCAGTATGATGATGTTTGAAATAATTCTGTGTTACGAAAATGTGATCGGGTCATCTACCTTTAACTAAAAAATACTATTTTGAGATAATCAACTTTCAAATATTGGTGACTTAATTACAATACATTGTAGTACTCATTAATATCGAGCATTATTGATCAAATATTCAATTTTGTGTTCGTTTTCAAAATGCAGTAACTTTAACAAAATAGACATAATCTGGTAAACGGAACGGAACCATGAAATGTCATGATTCTTTTCGCTGATGATAGTGAATAAACGCGTCTATTTCCGCATACATTGGTTGCATTTTTTTTACCTGCCCTGTACTTCTCAAAGTCATTAAACAATTTAGGAGAGGGCGTTTATTAGGGCATGGCACTTACAAGGGATTATTACGGTAGTCCACCCTCAAATTGTTCTGATGAATTTCTGTATTTTTCTTAAAATCTAAATCCAACTTTGTGCAATCAAAATATACACTACTGGTTTGAAGTCCTTGCATTCCATTCAAAGAAGAAAAAACCTTCCACCAGTAAGACTGTTATAAGAGCAGTGGTTTGCTTCAGATCTATATCATATTCTATTTATGGACATATCTGAATGTTGTGTCATTCATAAATATATCACATAGATTTATATTTACTTACAACTTTTCTTATGATCTTGAAGTATTTTCAAAGTAGAGAACTTATCACAGGGAGTTCATTTCTCAATGTAAATTGCCATACATTTGTATTGCTTAGTCTATTTCGGTGAATGTGTAAGGAATTTAGATCAAAATTGTATGTCATTTATATTTACTAGTCTGGCTTTACATACAAACTAATGATATGGTTTACATTTCAATATTTTGCATTAATAACCATTGCAAATCATCTATCAATATAGCAATAACAAAGATTGGTAGCTAAATAATCCTCAAATCAGATGCATGCTTATTTCTGTGCAATGTTTCTCATACAATGTAGACCAAGAGCCTGTCACACATGATTTGAACCCAAAAAGTACAATAGGTTTAACCCCTAAAGTAACATAGGTTATCTAAGACATTAACCAAAATTGGGTCATACTGACCTACCCTCAACTGGGTCTAGCATCCAGCCCAGTGGCGTACCGACCGGGGAGCAGGGGGGGGGGGGGGGGGGGGGCAATTTGCATACGGAAAAAAAATATGGCCTACAAAACTGATGACTGGGCATTATTTGTTGACTGTTGTGCTTTTTGGACTGTGAAATTTTGTGACCGTGCGACATTTTGTGACCGTTTAATATTTTGTGACCGTGCACATTTTTTTGACCCTACCCCCCCCCACATTCACGAGGTGACTGACTGGGAAAAATTTGGGGCAACCTTTTCCGAAAATTTACGCCACTGTCGGGACGACATACTTCTGCCCCCCTGGCTCACATGCCGCGGTACTCGCCTGATCCAGCCCCCCCCCCCACCCCCCGAAATCATGTGTCACAGGCTCCCAGTGTTCTTCCTCAGATACTTTCAGTAGGTTGTGGTAGGAAAGTACCAATCACGTAAATAGTGTGTTTAATACCATTAATTTGAAGGTGTTCAGATAAGCACAGAAAACAATACGCATTAATCAATAGCTTGGAAATGTATATATACATGCATTAAGTGCACTCAGCGTTCCAAGGACTTTTTTCCAAGATTGTAGGTACAGGGTGTCCCAGAATGATTTGTAACATGTTTGTAAACACTTTTGAATATAAAAACAAGATTAAAGTTCAAATATAATACCGGCAAAATGAAAACAATATAAATATCACATATTGCTATCTTCAGTATATAGCATACAAGATACATACAGGCTGTAAAAAAAAAATTATACAGTTTTGAAAAAAATATAAAAAATATCTCCCGTTGAATTTCTGTTTTGAGTTTTTATGGCCTGCAAGGGGAATTTTCTTAGCTTTCGAATAAGCTTTGTTTCATGACAATCGATGGTCAGCAAGCAGAGATATGATCAATTGTCTAAAGTAGTCATGAAATCACATGGGCCACTTTGGTTTAATCAATCAGGAACATAGCAGTAGAGCGCTATTGTTAGACAACAATGGTTCTGGTAGCCAAAACGGAACTTAACACGGAGTGTAAGAGATTTTTACATTGCATGATTTTAACATTGAATTAAAAATAAAATTGCGATTGTATAACTTTTTTTGTTACAGTCTGTACATAACATTGCTATCGATAGTAAATATCACATAACATAGTGCGATCTTCAGTAGATAGCATACATGTATGGCGGCGCTTATATAGCGCAAAAACATTGATAACATCTCATAACTTAGAACTCAGAACTTACGGTGCAACTTACGCTACTACAGAAAGAAATATGAAAACATCATCAAGCATAAAACAACAGACACCACATTGCTATTTGGAGTAAATATCCCATATGGTACCACATATTGCTATCTTCAGTAGACAGCACACACCACATAGCTATCTGGAGTAAATATCAGATATGCTATCACATATTGCTATCTTCAGTAGATAGCATACATCACATTGATATCTGGAGTTAAATATCACACGCTACTGCACGCTATCACACATTGCTATCTTCAGTAGATAGCACATACCACATTGATATCATCAGTAAATATGACATATGCTATCACATTTGTTATCTTCAGTAGATATCATACACCACATTGCTATCTGTAGTAAATATCACATGCTATCAAATATTGCTATCTTCAGTAGATAGCACATACCTCATTGCTATCTGGAGTAAATATCACATATGCTATCACATTGCTATCTTCAGTAGATATCATATATACACCACATTGCTATCTGGAGTAAATATCACATATGCTATCACATTGCTATCTTCAGTAGATAGCATACATCACTGTCTGGAGTAAATATCAGATCTGCCATCACACATTGCTATCTTCAGTAGATAGCATACATACACCTCATTGCTATCTGGAGTAAATATCACACATGTTATCACATTGCTATCTTCAGTAGATATCATACATACACCACATTGCTATCTGGAGTAAATATCACATGCTATCACATATTGCTATCTTCAGTAGATAGCATACATCACTATCTGGAGTAAATATCAGATATGCCATCATACATTGCTATCTTCAGTAGATAGCACATACCACATTGCTATCACATTGCTATCTTCAGTAGATATCATATATACACCACATTGCTATCTGGAGTAAATATCACATGCTATCACATATTGATATCTTCAGTAGATAGCATACATCTCTATCTGGAGTAAATATCAGATATGCCATCACACATTGCTATCTTCAGTAGATAGCATACATACACCACATTGCTATCTGGAGTAAATATCACATGCTATCGCACATTGCTATCTTCAGTAGATAGCACATGCCACATTGCTATCATCAGTAAATATCACATATGCTATCACACATTGCTATCTTCAGTAGATAGCATACATACACCACATTGCTATCTGGAGTAAATATCACATGCTATCGCACATTGCTATCTTCAGTAGATAGCACATGCCACATTGCTATCATCAGTAAATATCACATATGCTATCACATATTGCTATCTTCAGTAGCATACATCACATTGCTATCATCACATATTGCTATCTTCAGTAGATAGCATACATCACATTACTATCTTCAGTAAATATCACATATTGCTATCTTTAGTAGACAGCATACATACACCACATTGATCGCATATCTGGAGTAAATATCACATATGCTGTCACATTGCTATCTTCAGTAGATATCATACATAATGCTATCTGGAGTAAATATCAGATATGCCATCACACATTGCTATCTTCAGTAGATAGCACATACCACATTGCTATCATCAGTCAATATCACATATGCTATCACATATTGCTATCTTCAGTAGATATCATACATACACCACATTGCTATCTGGAGTAAATATCACATGCTATCACATATTGCTATCATTAGTAGATAGCATACATACACCTCATTGCTATCTGGAGTAAATATCACACATGTTATCACATTGCTATCTTCAGTAGATATCATACATACACCACATTGCTATCTGGAGTAAATATCACATGCTATCACATATTGCTATCTTCAGTAGATAGCATACATCACTATCTGGAGTAAATATCAGATATGCTATCACACATTGCTATCTTCAGTAGATAGCATACATACACCACATTGCTATCTGGAGTAAATTTCACACATGCTTTCATATATAGCTATCTTCAGTAGCATATATCACATTGCTATCATCACATATTGCTATCTTCAGTAGATAGCATACATCACATTGCTATCTTCAGTAAATATCACATATTGCTATCTTCAGTGTACAGCATAATGTCTAACTACCCACACATGTTTTGTGCGAGCAAATCAGAGACTCTATGCACTGCGCTAACGGGTGAGCTTAAAAACCTCTAGTATTTGTTCACAATTAGAAAGCCCACAGAAGCATGGCACAAGAGACTGTTTGGCTGCGCGGTACCACAAGCTAGAAGCGAAGGGATTTGAAGTGTGTAGGATGGTTAGGGTTAATGGATGAACCTAAACTATACTCTGTATATACATATATACGGTATCATATCCAATCCCGAAACACTTCAGATCAATCACACTGACTGAAGAACGCCATTGTACCGTATAATCCCTAATAAGCGCCCATGCCTCAAAGTACCCCACCCAGAAACTTGGAAATATAAAAACTATTTACCCATATGAACTGCCCACCCTAAAAGTTTAAAAATTAGTTTATTTGGAATAAAGACAATTAACTGTGACCAAAATAACCATGAATTTGGGAGATGATTCACAGCACACAATTAAATAAGTGTCAAATACTTATTCAACAATGTACTTTGATTCTGGGTATAAACTTGCTGCTCAAGATCGTTGAATTCTACAACTTGAGCGAAGTTAATGGTAGGAATTGTGTAACAAATAACCACCCACCCAAAATGACTTTGCTAACCCCTGGGTGCTTATTAGGGATAATATGGTCCAAACACCTGTGCACATGTTCACTTACTGCTGTGCGTCTTGCCAAGGGACTTGTTCTGTGTCACACTGCGACTCATATTATGGGCAGTTGGTATTCTCCTTCTCTTTGGAACAGAGAACACCTGTGATGGGAGCTGGGAAGATGAGATCTGGCTCTCATCATATCCATGCTCATTAACAAACGATGCCTTTGGTGGCCGCCCAGCATGGAGCCGGCTTCTTCCTCTGCCCATGTGAACATTGGGTCGACGCCTAGAGGTCGAAGTAGGTTGTACCCCAATCCTCCCAGTTCCCTTCAACTGCAGACGGTGCACAGCGAGTTGCCTGGACTGCCTCCCTCTCTTCTGTACGGCTGTAGCAGCTCCTGCGTACTTCCCAAAAGTGCTCATGGCTGAACACAGATGACTATCTGTGATCATCTTGTCATCTGCAGACACCATCTTCTCAAGGGAAGATCGAAATGTATCAGGATACAGTTCCAGTTTTGTGATCCACCTCTCTGCCATCTTCCCTATCCGCTGCTTCAGATCATCATCTGTGAAAAAAACATTTTTTTTTTTAATGATTTGCAAGCTATTTTGAACAACATGGAATTGATCTCATCAGAGAATCAACAGGGATGTTTACTAACATTCTGAAGCTAATGATTGGTTCTGTAAAGGCATTACTTTCACAAAACTGATGTGTAAGTGAATGTGTAAAAAGCCAATGAAAGCTTAATTTGGATGTCCTCTCTGTATAATGAAAACATTTGAATGGTTGGTTTTATTGTATATATTCTAATGTTAATTGTAACTTATGATAATATTTGTTATTATTATTGTAACATTCTCTATACCAACTGAAACAGTGGCACAGAGATAAATAAAATAAAGCTTGTATTATCAATAATTCAGTGAGGATGTAATATAATTACCATCACATTCAATGCTTTATATCGCATGGAAAAGAAACACTGACAACAGTACAAATAACAGGCTATTTTTCATATTGGATATTGACCACTATGATCACTTGGAATTGAAAATTGTGTTGCTATAAAGTATATATACTTAGGTAAAGCTAGTTTAAGACAATCTTTTAAACATCTGATTTAACGTCTGCATGGATTAAAAGGGAAACCAGGTTTTGCCAACTTAATTCAAGAGCAAGAAAGGAAAGTGGATTCGATACCTACACAAAGGTTTTTTAAAAATCCCTCAATGCCTTCCTTTAAACAAATCAAATTTGCCTTAAATGGAGGGCAGCCCCCTATAGGTATAGGTGATAACTTGGTAACTTATGAGGTAATTTACTCTTTTTTTTAAAAAGCAACCCATATTTTTGTCCTTGCCATTGTCATGTACCTGTCCCTAAAACACTGATACTTTATAAGATTTCATGCCAATTACAATTAGTACAAACAAGCACAAATGAGCATGAATCATGTTATTGTTAACAATTTTTAGGACTTAAATGTATTACATGTTATGAGAAACGTATTGGTGCTGAAAATACATATTTTCATTACTTCCCAACATTATTATGTGATCCTTTCCATGGGACGCCCTCAATCCTCGAAATTGGAAGCAGATTTTCTTGCAGATTTACCTTTCTGATCATAAATCATAAATATAGTCCCAAGTTACAGAGCGATACGATTCCTAATAACCTCAAAATCATGGTTTAAGAGTGAATTTAGAGTAAAATTTGAAAAATAGATTGTACTGGAGCGGTACAATCTATTTTCAAACCATGATTTTGAAGTAATTAGGAATCGTATCGATCTGTAACTTGGAGGATCTTTATGATTTATAATCAAAGATGCAAATCTGCAAAAACAATTGCTTTCATAGTAAAAATCAATGATAGAGGGCGCTACTTGGAAAATACCACATAATATGCCTTTAATTCCTCAATGCAAGCCACAGTAGCACACTGAGATCAACTAATAGCAGAGATGGCAGCATTCATTTTGTGCAAGTCCAAGTCAAGTAACAAGTCCAAGTTAAGTCATCTGGTCCAGGTTCCAAGTCAAGTCACAAATCACTGCAAGTCAAGTAACAAGCCATTAGGCACAAGTCAAGTCACAAGTCCAACATTTAGACTAACTATAATTCATTCAGGCATCAACTTTGGCCATCCAATTTTATCATGCAAACTGTGGAATGTTTGGCAGTGCTAGACATGTCATTTTTGAATGAGAAAGCAACAATGGGACCCCTGACAAATGTGCCAAGAAAAGGTTGATGAGATCAAATCCAAGTCATAAGTCTAAAAAAGGAACCCCATGTTTTTTCCTTGCCATTTTACCTGTCCTTATTAAAACACTGAGTGATACTTTATATAAAGGATAACAGATTTTATGCGAATTACAATTAATACAAACAGACAACAATTAGTATGAATCATGTAATTGTTAACAATGTTTAGAAGTTAAAATGTATTACATGGTATGAGAAACTTATCGGTGCTGAATATATATATTTTCATTACTTCCCAACATTGTTGTGCCTCCTTAATTCTTCAATGCAAGCAGTATAATTGATTTCAATAAAACCATGCTTGCAGTAGCACACCGAGATTAACTCATAGCATGCTTGCAGTAGCACACCGAGATTAACTCATAGCAGATGGCAGCAAGTCACAAATTTAGCGACTTAAGTTCAAGTCGCAAGTCGCAAGTCTACAAATTTGACTCATAGAATGTTGAGATGATCTGTACTCAATTTTACCAAAACATGGTGATAAGGATTTGAAAAATCCATGTCGATGCATTCCTGTTTGTGTTAGTCTATAAAGTAAAAAAATAACAGAGGATCCAACGGTGGGAAGGAGGATGCGCATATAGTCTCATCTGCAGTATGTTGACATTCTTACAGGGAAAAGGATACAAAGATCGGCTTGTGACAAGATTTGTCTGTACTAGTACTGCTCATTTCATGCATGAATAAAGTATTACCTTTTGTGCACTATCTATTTGGCCATCACGAGACAGTGACTGAACTGCATTTTCTACTAATTGCAGCACATAACGTGTGCGCCTATTTGAGGCGCTAGCGTTTACCAGACGAGCGTTGAAAGACGGAAGATACATATGCGTGCATAAAAGCTGCGTCTGTCAAGTTACGTCAATGTCCGGAGGAAGCCAAATAGAGTATAGGGTGAGCCAAATACCGTTTAAAATTCAAGGGCTATTGTTATAATTATGTCCCATTCTCATCCTTGAATCCTCTAAACAAGGTTAGTGTGTTAAACAACATAGTATATAGTATATGATGATACAAACAAAAATTAAAATATACACAGTATAGCACATCATATGTCATGTAACAAGGATTGCAAGTACCATATTTGGCCAATTGAAACACTGCATCTGCAAATGGTTATATCCATAAAGTGTCTTGTTCCCATCTTATGTAATGTGCTATCGTTTTTGTTAACATCAAGTGCATGCAAATGATAAATGTTAGATAAGTGTGAACTGATTTTCAACAAAAGTTCTCTTAAATCACAAACCATTCACTGCTGGTGGAGCTTTTCGCTGATCAAACAAATTGTGGACTGTAGCCTGCTCCTGCAGACTATCAGTAACTGCATTGTGTTGAGGCTGTGAGGATGGCATATTTGCACCAGCAGCAGAGCTCATGTTATCAACTTGAACGGGTGCAGCTGTGTTTGAAGCTGTTTGCTGCAGCCCTACAAACCATTCTGTACTAGGAATGTTTTCTCCTGATCGGGCAAAATATTGATAAGTTCATAATGAATAAAATATACAATTCAGAAGGGATAAGTCATAAGAGGTATAGTCACAGCTTTCAGGTCTCGGATGTTAGAACTCCAGGACCAAATACAAAGCCTATCATTTGTGGACAATGTCTGCTCACTGTAACCCGAAGTCAATTTCATATCATGCATGCTTAATTGAACAAAGGTATCAGGATTCATATGATATCTATAAACGTCTGTCTATTTTGTAATGTACAGGGTGTCCCGAAATCTTCGAAACAATCTCAAAGCTTTATATCCCCAGTAAAATAATTCAATCTAAAACTAAAAACATATTTGGTACCAAAATTATAAAAACAGCTATTTTGCTGCCAAAGTACAGATAAAAGTTTTGTAAAACTGCATTTTCATGTAAACACATAATTATGAGCTAGAGAAGGAAAGGGGTAGTGAAGAGTAAAAAGGGTTGTTTACAATGAATATTAATAATTTCAGATTTATAAATGTTGTGCATAAAATATGATGAGTGAGAGCCTTTTTGAAAAAGATCCACGTGTGAGGAGATATAAACTTTAAAATGGTTTGAAACTTTTGGGACACCCTGTAATAGTAATCCCGGCTGATAATTCTTCCTGAACTGAAAGACCACCTGAAAAACGGACTGGAAACAACTTTATCATGTGTGAGTTCAATTTATGAGCACAATATATTACATTGAATGATGAAGTATTTGTTTTCACATTTTCTCTTACCTGTTGCTATTTTATACAGGAGAGCTCTTGTTGCTTGGTCTTTCATGGGAATAAAGTTAATGGAAGGGGTCGAAAAAAACTTGACCACAGCAGCCTGGTGCTTGCACGGTGCCCCAGTCCGTCCTTTGTAGCAAGAACAGCATCCCACCAAAGTGTTTACTTCATACTCTATGGATTGCTGACTTTGACTAACCACTCTGTAATCTGTTGGTGTAACCTGTAAAACAATTTAGATGATTTTAAAATTTATATTTTGTTGAACAAATCCAAGAATTGTACTCACAATTAGACGGTTTTGTCAACCAGTTCGGTTGACTTCTATAGTTATGGCTTGATCCACTTCTTTTTCCCGCGAGAGATGATATTCTCGTTCCGAGGACGCAAAGTTGTGATGAGTGGATAACACATGGGATTTTGTGATTTGTAAATGTGATTTTGTTTTTGCTGAATGTATGCTATCCCCAATTCAGTATAGCGGTACTAAAATTCTGTATGGTACAATGATTCAAAATGTGCTTAAATAAAATAAAAAACAAAACAAAACAAAATATAGCTCCACAATGCGACCATAAATTGCAATACATTAGAAGATCTTTACTAATACCATCCTACATCTTCAAAACATGGTAGAAGCTAATAAGGCAATAATTATTACTAGAAATTCACGTGTGAACGATGTGCATTTTCAAAGTGCTGAAGTTTACAACTCTTCCAAATGGGATGGAGGGAGAATGAATAACCAATTAATTTAAGTTGTGAAAAACATGATTTTATTTTCAGTAAGAGCAAACCATTTCTTTCTCTATGGCCTGTATGTCTTGATAAACATTTTTATTGCTTTGCTTAACATTTTTCTTTGTTGAAAATTGTCCATTGGGAACTGCAAAAGATGGGTGGGTGAGTAACTGCTGAGAAATTATGAAACAACTAATATGAACAACTATAGTTTTACATAATAATAATAATTTTAATTGATTTGCACTTACTTGTGTGATGTGATCTTTCGGTATGTCACCTGCATTGAGCATATGCTTTGATGTAAGCAAGTTGTCAAAGCGGCCATTTGCTACGTCAATAACCCGCCTTTCGTAGTAGCCCTCAAGGTGGTTTGAGACAAAGTCTGCCAGTTGGGGCACATTGAAGGCCTTTGTCCTGGACAGAACTTTGTCTTTGAGGACCCGCATTGCGCTTTCACAATAATTATTGGTATTGTTGCCACGAATAGGCAGGTCATGACGCAGCGAAATGGCCCACTCGCTTCTTCTTTGGAACATCTTCTTCAAGTAGTCTTTGAAGGATCTGTACATGGTAGAAAAACAATGTCATAAGTTCATGCACAATTTTAACTTGATGTTATCAGGGCAATGTTGCGATACTCACTACATGAAGCACACTTCAGTATTGCGACCAATGGTATTACCACACTTCCTCATGACAACTTCAGAGTCTGTGAATTCACTCTAAATTGAATACCCCCCCCCCCCCTCTCCCCACACACACACTCTAAATCAGGATTTAATGAACTGGCGACAAAAAATCCCCCACTTATCCGGATTTCACGAACTGGCGGCAAAAAAAATAGGGGCACGTTTTACGATATTTTGGGTACCAATGTACCTTTCCTGGAAAAACGGTCTTGGTCAGCCTCCCGTAAATTTTAATTATGGATCCGCACTGATTGCAGCTGCTCCAGAAGTATTTAAAAATATATATATATTAGTCCAGTCATGTTTTCAAGCACGGCACAAATGTTCACTTTCATGGGCCTAATTAACCAGCACTCACAGAGTGCAGTCAGTTTGGTAAAACCTCCTGTTCAAAATTTACTATCCTGCTACGTTACACTTCATATAGACACCAATTCCAAGTCTGTAGCATCTTTGGGTACTTGCCTAAAGGTAGAGAAGAAGTACATTAATATATCCCCCCTCACCCTTATTACACACCATGTAGAATTTGTGTTGAATTTGAGGCCCTGAAAACATGAAGATCTCAGGATTAGGTTAGCGAGTACTATTCCAACAAAATATTTTTTTCCAATGCTGTTAAACAAATACTACTTTGTTTGGTTGTTGTTCACTGTCTGTCAGTACAGACACACGCTTGGGTCCTGAAGGGACCAGACTCATGCAAAATCTTGGGCAGGGCTTAAAAATCGTAAAGAGTAAAGTACAAAAGTATCAAGTAAAAACTACCAAATAAAATTAACAATTGTGCTGTTAGCCTTCTGACAAGAGAAAGGATTAGGCTTGATCCAAACTCATTTATGTCACAGACTAATTGATCAGTATAATAATAATGCAGGGATATTGTGTTGACTGGTCAGCATTACTGGGTCTGCTATGATCCTACATTGCACAATTTGTGAGTATGTCAACTTGATGCAGACACCAGAACAAAAGTTTATATGAATACTTACTTGTGTACTGTTGCATCTGCCATACTGGCTTCATAGAGGCTGGTCACTTCCTCATTAGTTGATGCATAGATCATCCTCTTCATGTGGCCAAGATGTCTGGGTCGGTCTTGAAGAGGCACCTTGTGTGATGCATTCCATAGCCAGCGCCAGGTTGCCTGCAGGATATGAAATACACACAACAGGAGGGTTGACCTAGGAAACACATCATTCAGGGCACGACGTTCGGCAATGGAGTCATCCGTCATGAACACCTGGGGGCCGTCAAGGCCTCTTCCACCAAAGCAGCCAGATGGCAGAATCGATTTGAAGAGCTTTAATGCAGCTACAATGGTGCTATGTGTTTCAGAGGTGGTTATCAACACACCAATTGGAAGGCCTCCTACACAACTGTGTGTAAGCAAGAGGAACACCTTGCAATTATGCCTGTCCATATTACCAGAGGCATCCATGAAACACATCTCACCACTGTGTTTTAGAAGGCTGTGTACCCGCTGCATTAAAGGTGTACAAATTGCCACCACCACCTGCTTGTCTTCAGTGACGTCTACAGCCATACCGGGTGCTTCTAGATTTGCGTTGTACTGCCGAGTTTGGTCCTCTAGGCTGTGAAACATGTCTTCACCTGACCCATGGCCATAGTTTTCAGTGAAGACTTTTTTGTACAACCTGGTGAAAGACCGAAAACAAACAGAGAAAGTTAGAAAGACTTTATGAGACTGGGTTACATAGCAAATAGAAACTGTATGATAAAAACACACACATAAGACATCATTATTGATATGATCTACTTTAAATCTTTTTGTTGATTACATAATTAATTAATTGTATCAACATTAATTAATGAACATCAACAATATGTCATGGTTAGACTATCTTTTGAATAGAGTGCTCAATGCTGAAAAAGCAGAGCGTAATACAAATTCAGAAACATAGACCTGTCTGAAAAGGAGTCGTTACTCTGAGTTTCCTGCCAATAGGGCTTAGGCAATCGTCTAACATAATGTTGTATGAAATTGTATCACTAGATCAAATTTATATATTTCTTTTCAAGTTATATCCAGTCTCATCCACTCTGTTCGTGCCACATGTCCTGTCTGTTGATGCTTCATAGCCATGGTACCAAACACCTGTTGTGAAATATGTAGGCCTACACTTCATAGGAGCTGGCCACAAAGTCACAAATTTCATATGAAAGTATTTGTTGTTGTTAATTAATTGATATACCTAAATAGGCGCATTTCAGACGGATAATTGATGTCGCATCATAGCGCATCTCTACATATATATGCCAGTGTTCTGATGACATCTTAATTACTTTGATGTGTATTTTATCACCAATTGAGGACATCAAGCCTACACATTGTTAACACAAAATATGCAGTTATGTCGTAGTAAGATGGTAAATAATAATAGAAAATTGTTTTTTCATCCTGACAAATCCAAGTTAGTTGAAGTATAATAATAAAACAAATTGTTATACTCACTTGTGAGCTGACATCAAATAGTCTGAAGTGCTCAGTGTAGCATGAAACTGTCACAAGTGAGTATAATAATTTATTTTATTATTATACTTCAAATAACTTGGATTTGTCATGTTAAAAAACAACAAATTTTCTATTATAATTACTGAACAATCCTGATGAACTTACACCAAGATAAGATGGTAAATGAAAAGATGTTTGGGTACTATGGCTGATGATGTCAATGAACCAGATAATATTTATTATTATGTTTTGAGGTGTCCAAGTGTGGATTAAATTAATTGGATCCAAAACATAATAATGATAAAATTGGATGATTTACACCCAATATGTATTAATCTCGCTATAAGTTTTAATATATTATTATATATGTTTAAAAAACTCATAGCTCGACCAATACACTGTCCAATTGTATACCAAAGTCTTATCCAATACCTAATTAATTTGGATTAACCTAATTACCTGCAGCAATAGCCAATGTCAGGGCACACAGCCCTATCTGCAGCAACCCGTACATAATCTTTGTCATGCTTCAGCTGCAATCCATACTTCAGTGTTTCCAGTGCAGCTGTTGGTCCATATTTCTTGTGAAACAAGGCTCGCAGCTTGCCCTCCGTCTCTTCCGACACATCGCGGTATTTAAGTGCATCAGCACACATAACATTATGGTTGTGATTGTATTCTAAATACAGCGTTGTTGGAAAGTGGGGCAGGTGCTTGTCAGTCTTGTTTCTGTAATGAGGATAAATTATATGATATTGATATAATATAATAACTGTTTAATTTATTGAATCTCATCATCATAGACATTTTCCACATTTCCCATTCTGCAATATGATTACGGTACCTCTGTTAGGGTGCCGCTGACAGAGGGGATCTCACATTATTTGTGTCACTTTTTTGCATGGCAAGTTTTTGTTGTTGTTAAACTGAATGTAAGGGGAGGGCATATTGCAGTGTATGTTTGGAGCAGTGCATGGTTGAATTAAGTACCGTATAGAAGAAAAGAAATGTGCTGAAAATCATATTTCCCCAGAAAATTCATTGTAGTGTTGGATATTTAATAAACTCCTCACAAAAAGTATCGAGACACTTTAACAACATGATCCAATAATTAATAAAGCGTGTCCAAGCAAAATAGGGTGACGGGCTGGCGCGTGATGTGGGTGACGTCACATCGGGAGGCCCGTGTTTCTAGACTCTGAAATATTGAAATACTTTGAAATACCTGCATCTCCGGAGAAGATGCAAATTGTGTCGTCGTGTATGTCTGCCTGCGGCGACCATACACAACTCCAAATATGGTACAGCCTATACATTATAAGACCATCGTCTATAGCAAAACAGCTAAGAACTATGTTATTCTCAAAATAATCGAGACATCAAAATACGTAGAACAAAATAATGTACTGGTTTATTTGCTTTTGTTAATCGATTCCCTTTTGGGCCGTTAATTATTGGATCATTTTTAAGTGTCTCGATACTTTTTGTGAGGAGTTTATATTGGTTTCCTGACATTTTTCTGCTTGTCAACATCGATACTCAATCATGCCGGTGGTATAATTGTCAATATTAGAGTCGGAATCACTTTCAATTTAGGCAACGAAACCAAGTGTTGCAGTGTTCTGGCATTGTATTTGTATGTAGCGGTTATGACTAAGATGACTACAGTGATAGATGAAATAGTCATGGCACCACTTTTCAACTTTGCAAGATAAATCTTGATTATAACTTATTATAGATCAATAAATTCATGTTTTATTTTGAAAGATAAATTAATGCATTCCATGTAATCTAGTTTCCTGCTTTCTGGTTGACTCATTACTAAAAATGTGAATTTAGAAAAATAATGTAAATTCAACATGATTTTCTTTAGATTTTTTTCCTTCAATATATCCATATGTGGCAAAATACAAAAGGTGGCAAATTCAAGAGCAAATAATACCTTGTAAGCTTGTTTTTTGCTGTCCTGGTTGTCTTCACAGTGACAGTGAACCGAGTTGGGCATTTGGTGTCCTTGGTTCCTGTCTTCCTGTTGAGGTTGGTTCCCGGCTTTGCTCTGGTGTTGTGTTGGCATCTGTATTCTTTCTATGGTGGGATTAAGAAGAAAAAAATGTATGAATGCGAAAAAACCTTTAAATATTCATGCAGTTTGATGTTATATTTTGTAAAACACTGTGGGTTGGTAAACATCTATATCTATATTATATATTCTTAAACAGCTAAGAAAGTGTAAGCAATCAATCTCATTGGTTCTCAGAGAAATCGGCGACATATAGATGAGACAACTTAACACGGGGAGGTGGGCTTACGCTTTAACAGTGCGTCCGACCTTCACAATGCGTGGTTTGCTCCATAACGCGCACTTCTGCGGTGCGTCTTTGGCGCTTTTCCACACAAACCACACAAAGGAAAATCACTGGTAAATTGTCAACATTCTTTGCCCAATATTATCGGTATTAGTAGTTTCAATATAGTTGGTTCCAGGTTTTTGTCTCAGTTTTTGAGGTTGGGGCAGCGATGTGGGGACAGTTTGCAGTCCCTGTATGAGGGATGACATCAAATGGGGAGAGTAAAAAAAAGGCACAGTCCACACTTCAAGTGTTGGATTGGATGGGAGCCCCCCCCCCCCCCCCCCCCCTGCAAAAAAAGCATGGGTTCATGTTCATGCTACATCAGGTAAAATGCCAGTCATGTAAGATGATCAGATAAAAACTATACACACCTTATGTAAGACGTATTTGCCAGTTGTACATCTGGTTTTGAGAACCCTCCAAGTGCAGTAGGATGTCTCCTCGAACTCCTCCACCCAGTTCTCCGCCTGTTGTTTACTGCCAATATCCATCCGTATTGTTGCCTTGAAAGGCCGCTCAGTCGTTACTGCTGGCGCAGGGACGTCCTGTAAATGGCACAAGTGGTATTTATACCCAGGAGGCAAAATTTCCTGTTTCAAAAAGGAAATAAATAAAATAACTCAAGATTGTATGTACCTTTGGAAAAGAACTGGCCAAAGTTCTGATGAAATACCACATACAAGACTTATTTGTACTCTTAGAATGCAATGTTCATGCTAAATCCTTGCCAATGGAAATGGCTTTCATCAAATTTATAATTTTGTTTAAAAATGTTGTTCTCATCTCTTGTTGTGGAGATATAATTTTAAGAATGTAACACCAGGGAGGGGATGTGGGACTACAGTGCAGGCATAAATAATTACAGGTACATGCATGTCCATGTGTGTAACCGCTCGGGCAAGCCATGATCCATCATTTTCCACTGCTATGATGAATTGAACACAACATAGCGGGATATTAAATTTAAATTGTGATAAATACCGACATTGAGTTTCAACTTTTTTTCTTTATTTTTAATGTTTGATAGAATGATAGGCTTAAATATAGTCACTTTTAAGTGTTTTTATGGAATTCTAGGGTCTTTCTAGCCTAACCCTCATTAACTACAACATTAAAAGCCTTTCCGTTTTCCTGATGATGCTGCTGAAAGATGTTGGCAAACAAATTGTGCATGAAAACAGCCATATTTGTGTGTCAATTTAGTAAAAATAAAAATAAAAAGTGCCCTACATCTTCAAAACTTGAGGGGAGGTGTGCGAAGTGCTGATCTACATTTAAGTTTTGAAAAATAATATGCAATATAAATACCTCTAGTCTTGTTGGAATATCACATCCTAACTGGGGCTGAATGCATTGCAATATGTCAGTATCTATGCTGCGACATACTTCACTATCGTAAGCAGAATCTAGGCCTGATTCCATTTCGTCTGAATCCATGGCTGTGTAAATCTGTAAAAGCAAACAAAAAACATAAGTCATTAAACAATGTGAAAAACATGTAACAAATCATTAAAGATGTTGGCTTTTGTTGGCCTATGCTATATAGTTGAAATTTTTGCCGATAGGTGGCGGACCAGAAATGGTGGTGGCATAGGTGCACTGTACAAAGTCTATGAAGAGGCGAGCATGTACTGCATCACATAGTCTATCTTTACTAATTGCATACCTTGGCAGGGTCAGAAATTTGATGAGAATCTGAGTATCCATTCTCGCAAAGATTCCTGCTGGTAAAGTTGAGAGAATCCAAGTTGATTCTATAGTAATAATCTGTCTACCACACTATTTGAATGGAGGAGAATCCATAGATACTCAAAAATCTTTTGCAAGAATCTAAATGGATTCTCGCAATCTTTGATGAATTTCTGACCAGGCTGCCTTCGCATACATATTATTTTGGTATTATTTTAAACTTTAAACTTCCAGGTATCTATCTTAGTTAAAAATCAACTTATGAAGGTTCAGTTTATATTTTTGCTTAATAATTAATGAAAAACATTGTATTAAATGGTTCCACATTCAGCCATTCTTGTATGTTAGAGGAAAAATCGGCAGATCAAAAAAAATTGGCAGATCAGCATTTTAAATCTGCAGTACGCGTGATAAATAACGCGAACCATATTTGCATAGAGGGCGTTTTTCAATAAATAGCGATGGTATTGTTTTAATCAAGTTTTGCTGTGTTTTTTTGTTAGTAGAAACAATATGGCAGTTTTTAATGTTCATCTTGAATTCTGAAGTAAATTAAAAAATAAAAAAATAAAAAAATAATAATCAAGCACAATAGATAATTGATTAGAGAGTAAGGCCAGATTGTTTTCTGTCCAAAATTGTATGTTAAATAGTGTAATTTATTTTCTGTTCTGTGTTCAACAATAGAATAAAACTTAATATCTATTAAGATATCGCATGATTTGATCAATGAAAGAACTTAACTTTATATTTTAGATAAAACTTTTTAAGGTGTTTTCCAATGGACTAGTCCCAATAGGCTCCTAAAGTATGTAAAAGTGTTAGTTCAATGATTCAATACTAATCTAGACATTGCTAATTTGAACAGCTTGGAAACTCTTGTCTTCTTTTACTGAATACTTAATTAAAAAGGGCGTTGAATTGTATACAGATGAGTTCAACATGTTAATAAATTTAGTATGAAAGTTAAGTGTATAAATGTATACAACATACAGGTACTTTGGGTGGTATATAATATTTTAAGTTTCTTATTAACAAGAATACAACAATTTAACTTAGGCCTAATTTATACTTAAAACAAATAAGAAAGTATGAATGAGGTCAGGAGAACCTAGCGAATCGCAAGTTCAAAATCTTTGTGTTATTATCATCCAAAATTTGACTTGACTATATATTGTACAATACAAAAATGTACAGTAAGTTCAAACCCTACAAAAGAATACATTTCCTGAAGGGCACTTTCAATAGTGAATTCAAATCTGATGAGAAATTGAAGATAGGGGTAGAGGGTATAAGGTGATATTGCATTGCACCTGAGCGGTGAAAAAAACAATTGGTGCCAGTTCTAAACGCATGGCCATATAAGACCATGATCATGATACACTCAGTGTCAGTGGCGTAAGGGTTTTCATATTGGGGCGGGGGCAGGAAATGAAAGTGAACCGACAACATTTAGCGACGAAAAATGTGTCGGCTTTACATTATTTTGGCTATGATTGAGGTACATTTTTGCTTAATTAAACAAGCTTCTAACAAATATTCCTTTTTTGGACACATGCACAAGACGCAGCTTTATTTTTTTGTAATTCCATGATTCCTCTTGTCAAATGAACCAACAGTGCCAGTCTCAACCGACACGACAGTCAATATTGGAGGCGAGTGATCCCCCCCCCCCCCTCGCCCTCTGGTTACAGCTTACGCCACTGATTCAATTCTAGTAATAGTAGTATGGACAGTATCGTTAATCTTGATTCCCTTCCCTGAATTAATTTATTATTTCCACAGGCAACCATATCATTCATATTAACATTTGGTATTAATTCATCCCCCTAAAAAGGATTGCCTGTATTCTAACGGTATTTTTTCATCGTAATAATATCATTAACTTTACATTAGTCTATATTAGAATAATTCTAATAGTAATAGACTATAAATAAGAGTGAGGCAGATAACTACCGCAAAGTTCCACAACTCAAACATAACAAGCCTCGACTCATATCTCAACTTAAAAAGCAAGGACATGAGCCGGAGCGGGATTCGAATCCGTGACCTTTCGAATACCATCGAATCGACTAATTTAGACTATAGTCGGCGTCAGACTAATAGACTATAGTCGGCGTCAGAGAAGTTTGGCACTATTTTATGTGACAACTGTGAACAGCGTAAACACGGAAGTGCATTGTAGAACAGCGTCACACCAGCATTATCTTTGAGGAGTCAATGCGCAGCGGTATTTGTAGTCCGATTGGCTGCTATCGTATTTATGGGTCATGAATGTACCCGCCCACACGCTCATAAACTAGACGTGTGCGTTGGCGGTTTTAAAAAGTGGCGAATAATTCTGACTAATAGTAATATGATGATGATATTACGATGAAAACATTGTACCATATTCAAATTCTTTATATGTTATACCACTACCAGTATAATCAAAAAACAAAGAATTCTCGATCAAATCGTATACGATTCCAGTATCCTTTGCGCCTGGAGCGTATCGTGCGTGACAGCGTCAATCGCGATGGCAAGGCGCAGTAAAACCGGAAGATGTGACGTAATAGGTAATTCATCCTGAGACGAATTCGTCTCAGATTGATCAATCGCAGCCCTAATCAACAAGACCACACGCTGCGTGATTGGACAATTATGCAAGTTCATGTTTATTCATGTCATGTACGATCGCGTTGTGGCATGGTTCACGGTGCATTCAATATTTGGTTTGGATGAACGCTGGCATGACTGGAATAAACGTTTTGATCGAGAATTCTTTGTTTTGATTTAGTAGAGAATGTCTGTTGCCTAAGGCTAATTTACTAGTAATTTCATGACTTAATATTAAATTAATAGTTTATAAAGCCAAACCTCACTCTAGTAATTAGTCTATTTATAGACAAGTCAATGGAGGGTGTTATGACTCACGATACAGTACATATAATATTAATAAGTGATAAGATAAGTCATGACTAATGAGTAAATGACTGTACAAGTAGTATAAAGTAAGCTTAAGTTTAAGTTGTAACATTGATTGAAGTTGTTGGAACTAGTCCTAAAAGTAAACTCAGTAACTGATTACTGCTGATCAGGTATGATCATCGTGATATTATGGCCATAAAAGAAACTCACCAGAAAAAGTATTCAACAGTTTACAGCAGTTACACTTGAGTTGTCTCACTTCTTCGTCAATAAAAACAGCAGCCGTAACTTTTATATTGGTATCTGTACTGTAGTCTGTAGCTTCTTATTGAAATCGCCGGTCATCGGTGTAATTTTGATAAGTCGCGCTACTTCCCGTCGTCAACACACAGCTCACACCGTCACCCTTCTCGTAGCCATCGTCAAAGATCGGTTAAGTATAATACAAATCGAACTGTGGCGTAGGGATGATGTTATTGATACTGGGCTTGGTTACTAATAAAAAAATCGCCTCCGGGTCAAAGGGCATGTTTATATTCGATGGGGATATCCCTTAATTGATTGTACACAGTGTGCACACACCAGGAACTTTATACCGGCCGCCAGTGTATATACGATACTCATATTAGGCTTTATACCGGCCGCCAGTGTTCAAAGGGTTAATTGTAATAGTACGTTGGAGACACCTGCCGTTTCCAATACTATATATAAGTAAACGTACTAAAGCGCTCAAGCGATTGATGGGAAAGTTCGGCTTGTGACCTTCCATGTATAACGTCACTACACGTCAATCTGATTCAGTTTTGGACCAATCTGTTGAAAGGCATATTTAAATGAAAGGCCGGCCAGATTGTTATTAACAAAGTCATTTATTTGCAAAGCTCTTCTGGCTACATACAGAACTACACAGAATATCATTACAAAAGCATGAAATCCCAGTTTTTTAGAGAAATGAAGGCGCTTCCAATTATGCACAGACTAAATGTGCCTTTGAGGCGACGGAAAAACATCCGTTTTAAAACGTTTTTGGCAAATGTTGGATTTTTAAATTTTAATTTGTTAACAATGTTTGAAAATTTGGGGGAGAACAGGTCTTTGTTGACAGAGAAATAATGATATTAAAACCAGATTTTTTTCTATTGTTCTACAAGCTGGTTCCAAAGTTGCTTCCTGTTGGCATTCTATGGAAACAGGTAACGCGATAAAAACATTTTGGGAGTTACCCAAGCTTTCAGTAGCATATCCATTTGTCTTTTCATGTTTGAGTTGCCATTCTGGAAATACGGTATGCGAAGTACGCGTAACAATGTATAATACGAAAGCACGCTGCAATGAATTAATGAATTTCAATTCAATTCGGTCGCTACGCTTACGTAAAACAAGACTACAATCGAAATTTGAATGAAACAATGTAGACAATTTAATATATGTTTTATTTGTACTGTATTGCTCCCATGATATAAAATCATATTAATATTCATGAGCATTTCACATATCAGATTTCTGTCAATAAGTGCGTAGACATTTGAGCTTGCATTTTAACCCTAACCCTGCTAAATCAAACAACATCTCATTGCGCACTATTCTCGGGAGCGCAACTCTCTTAACTTCCCGTAGAAGTTGGGAGCAGGAAGATATACAATTACCACGTTTAGCATATGTCAGGCCATCCTATGAATCCTTAAAGGGAAACGAAAACCCATATGTAGATATTAGACACAGCGTCCAAAACAACCCTACGAGCAAGATGATAATACCATCTGGCTTTGCAGTAGCACCAAGGCGTTCAAACAGTCAGAGTTGATACCACCTCTAACGACATGCTACGACATGATAATGAGGGAAGTGAGACGGTTGAGTGCTCACAAAACCGCAAATGTCTGGTCCGAAGCCCAGAGACCTCAGAAGAGCATAGACTATATACAAAGAAAAGCTATACTCTGCAACATGGTAATTACTTCCCCCAATAGTCATCTTCCAAGAGAATTACATCGGGAGTGCCATCTTAAAAAGGGTTAAATTAAGCCTCCGAAGATGACTACACTTGTAATCTACTAATGAATAGTTTTTCCTTTCATAAGGTTATTATACACTCGCCATAAGGTCAACAGTATGTATAGCTCTTGTAGGAATCTACATATAATTGTTTTCTTACTCTTGTTGTACATAATCGATGTTTGACAGACTTTAACAGTGCGTAAAACGACTAACGTAAATTGTGAAACACTACACTCTATTGATCAATGCATGAGTTAAAAGTATCAACAATTGCATTTGGTATCATTGAAGTGGCCACTCGGTACCACTGAAAATGTTACCTATATTTCTGCAAGTTGATTTGGAGCGAGCCATTGACACACTTCTTTTCAACTATCATATGCATTTTAATATGCATTTTACCACCAAACCACTTAAATATATGACGCTCTTTTAAATGTTTAATGACACCACCGTGAATTTGATATCAAAACAGCTTTTACGTCTATTGAATGTCTTGCATGTTGGATTTTATCGATATCCCGATTTAATAGTCTGCATCCTGATCGAATTACAAATAACTAATTGTAATTTGGGAAATTGGAGGAAGCTTTACACAATTGAAAAAGAGTAATGAACACTTGATGATAAGAGTCTCCAGAGGAGCTATATACTTGTAGACGGAATTCTCTACTTTAATTGCGTCTTAATGAAGATTATTGGTCCCATATTGCGTCAATTGAACAAACGATTTACGGTGGGCAAATATATTAGTCCCCTGTAAATGCCTGGGATTTTGGAGTCATCTCCGTGTCTATGAGAGAAATGTGTATGTCTTGATATCATCTCGGTAATTTTGTGGCACTGCCCTGCTTTTTCACATGCCGGCAATTTTTCTCGTTATTAATTAACCTCCTAAAAGTATCATGTGCTTATATTTCTTCTGTAGCTTCCCCTGCTCAATGAATCATCTTTGTACACTTTGAGGCAATGTTACAGTAATTCATTTGGTGTCAGTAGATGACTGGTTAAACTTAATGTTGCTAGATGTTACCATTTTTACGCTTTCCCTCATCGTTTTTTGTTTATCTAATAGGGCCAGATTGATGTGTAATGATTCTCATTTGCCTGCTAGAGGCCAAGTAGGATTTACAGCCATCTACAGTATATTGTGCAGGCGCGTTGTTGTATTATCAAATTTGATAAATCAAGCTAAATGTTAGCCATAAAATATCATTTCATATATGTTGTATGACTTTAGAGTGAACATTTTGGCTATAGGAAAACCTATACCAATCATCAAATGCCAAATTTACTGTTTTGCTTCGAGATATAGCTATTAAAAGGATTGGAAAAGTGTACTTTAGGTCCTAGATGCTAGTATACCAGTATTGTTCAATACTGGAACGTAACAGTTGCCAGTATCGAGCGATACTGGTACGATTTTTCTGTTCCAGTATCGGTCGATACTGGAACATTTTTCTGTTCCAGTATCGGGCGATACTGGTACACGTGGTACCAGTAAGATTTGTCCCAGTATTGAACGATACTGGTACATAATTATGTTCCAGTATCGCCCGATACTGGATCATTTTTAAATGTACCAGTATCGGCCGATACTGGAACATTTTAAATGTACCAGTATCGAACACTGACTTTGTACCAGTATCGGGCGATACTAGTACAGTCCAGAATCTGGAACCTAAAGTACACTTTCCAAATGTTACACTCTACTGATCTTAAATGGGCAATTGAATCCAAATTAAAGTCAAGTATTATTATAAAATGATTGTGCGACACAAGTTATTATGAGAATGCTATCAATGACACCACCAACAAGGTGAACATGCTAGTGGTGTGATCGAGATATTGATGGGCGTAGTAGGACAAAGTGTATTGGGGTTTAAAGAGAACCCTCACACAAACGATGACAGCTACTGCATGCTATTGCAGCATAAAGGCAGGAAGCGGTAGAACATCACATATCTCCATTTGAGATAAGGGTATTATTGTATGACAAACATCTTAACCACCCCGTATAACTACGCCATCTGGTACTGTTTAATCATATTCATAAAAATCGGTGTGTATGGTTTCTTATCGATCCCAGAGTTATTCAAGGCAATGCGCTGGTCTGTTAATGTATTGGTAAATGATCAGAATAATGTTTGAACTCGTCTCCAAGTTTATCAATGTGTAAAATTAAAGATGTGTCGATAACAATTATCGAATTTCTTGGTTTATTGTTACCTAGACATTTTTTTCTGGGCTTTGGTGTTTGGTATATAGGTTACATAATGTGCATTTACCCTACCGGCAACTCCAATTAAATCAATGGTTTATGTAAAAACTAGAAATAAACGCCAAGAAAATGATATTGGACCCCTAAGTTATATTCCTTAGCGCGAGTGTTACTAGTTTGATTTCAGTTCATTAACCTTGTTAATATCTGTTAGGCTATTATTCACATTGCTCTTTAGATACAAAAACAGTGTGCTTTTCCTAAGCGCAAGTGTGTTTTTGGCTTTTTGTGTTTTATATCGATTCCATCGCCAATGTGAAAGAGAATTGCAATTGAAGATATAGGATATTCAGCTAGCTTGATTTGATTCGGTATTTTATCACAATACGTTTACTTTCACTTAGTGGGCATCTATCAATCGTAATTTTGTACAACTATAATGTTATGGTTGGAAACTAGTATCGTCTTGCTGGACTATCGTTCTTTAGTGTCTTTTATTGTTGGTTTATTGATTAAATAAACTATGTGAAAGAAAAGGTGCTAATCTGTACTAGATTTTGGAATCTATTATTTGTATTGATATCTGAACGTAATGCACGTTTACCCCACCCAGTATCTCCAAGTTTATCATTTCAATTCAATTCAGTTCAATATTTATTTTCAATATTTATTTTGTATCAAAGAGGAAATGTGGTTTAATGGAAATATTATACAGCTTGTACAACTTTAATTATACATCGCGTCAATAAATGTCCGCTTTACTTTCCCATATGAATACTAATACAACGTGGCGTATCACTCAACCTAAGGTTTGCAAGAATATCTCCATGTATTGTGTCAATATTATGTTTTCTGTGCGTTCTATAACAGTAGGCATATATAGGCTGATAAAACTATACACATTAGTTGTTGTTTTAGTATTGCAGGCCCAGGACTACAGGTCCCCAAACTAAATATATGACATCAATTGAGAAATAGAAAGGGCTAATCTGATTTAAGGTTGGTAAGCTATAGGTTGTATCAATATTTGAACATAATGTGCATTTGCCTTACCGGCATATCCATGTATGTCTACGTTTTATGATATATCAATCTAGAAATAAACGCCAAGAGAAATATATCGGACCCTAAGTTATGTTCCTTTAATAGCGCAAGTGTGCTTTTTTGTTTTGTTTTGGCTTTTGTGCTTTTATATCGAATTTATCGTTTATGTGAAATACAATATCAAATCAAATTAGGGAATAAAGGTATTGTTTATAGACCGTACCCGTGTTATAATGTCTGACATAAATGCGGGTGCTGGTAATATTTTAAATGGAACGACGCCGCAGGCGGAGTGTTCTACTCAAAAATACTACTACCAAACAGTCATCTTTTAGACATTCATTTGTACCTTTAATTGCTCACATTTGTCAAAAGGTGCAAATCTGAACTATCTGAACTAACTAAGAATCTGAATTATTACCCCTGTTAGTATCGAATAACCCACAAACATTCCATACAATCCCGTGCGGTGAGTACGCCAAGCGTCGGCGTAATGTGACGCATTAGCACGCAAGAAAATCGCACTGTAGCAGTGCGAGTTATGGTACAAAACTATAGTTACCATCAGTAGCGTAGCCAGCGGGGGGGGGGGGCCCCCGGACACCTAAAATGGAGACGACGAAGCGGAAAAATGGGGACGAGAAGAAGGGGAGAAAAGAGAGAAAGAAGGGGAAGGAGAGGGAGAAAGAGAAGAGAAAGGGGGAGGAGAGGGAGAAAGAGAAGGGAAAGGGGAAGGAGCGGGAGAAAATGAAGGGAAAGGGGAAGGAGAAGGGAAAGAGAAGAGAAATGGGGACGAGAAATTGTTCATGTATATAGTACATTTACTGTGCGATTTTTTTTTAACTGTGCGAAATGTTTTGCTAAAATGGGGACGGAGAAGCTAAAAATGGGGACGAGAAATTGGTACTGTGCGATTTTTTTTGACTGTGCGATTTTTTTGGTACTGTGCGAATTTTTTTTGACACCTCCCCCCCCCTTCCCCCACTTACGTGAAATTCACGAGGTAAGAGACTAGAAAAAAAATGGGGGCAACCTTTTACGAATTTTTTTTTGCCCCCCCCTGGTTACCACGCACTGCGCGATGGTGGTCACGCTAATTAATGTACGCCGTGTGAAGTTGTCTCATATAAATGTCGCCGGTTTCTCTGAGAACCAATGAGAATTGTTTAAACATTCTTAGCTGTTTGGGAATATACGATATTCCGCTTTGATTTATATCGATATTTGATTACAGTAACTTTTACCTTACAGTTACTGTTACCTCTCTATAAGACTATCAAACTGGTATCATATTTTGCATCATTATTTTACTTAGTAGGCATCTATCAATCGTAATTTTGTAACATTAAAAATGTATGACCGGAAACTAGCATTGCCCTTATGAACTATCTTTAGTGTATTTTATTGCTTTATCGATTAAATAAACTACGTGAAAGTAAAGGTGCAAATCTGAACTAGATTTGGTAATCTATTATTTGAATTGATATTTGAGCGCAGTGTATGTTTACCTCCCCCAGCAATCAATTCAATTCAATTCAATTCAATTCAATTTAATTAAATCTTTATTTTCAGTATCTCACCACTTTAAGTTTTCAAGAATATCCCCATGCATGGGGTTGAGATAGTTTTTTCTGTAAATTGTATAATTGTATAGGCTTTTAAAACTACACATATTGGTTGTTGTTTTCGTAATTCAGGCTACGTGTCCCCAAACTTAATCCGAATAAATATATGACATCAATTATATGAGAAATAATAGTGCAAATCTGATTTAAGGCTGGTAAGCTATACGTTGCATCAATATTTGAACATAACGTGCATTTGCCTTACCGGCATTTCCATGTATAACAAACGGTTTATGATATATCAAATTAGAAATAAACGCCAAGAGAAATATATCGGACCCCTAAATTATGTTTCTTAGCGCAAGCGTGATTTTTGGCTTTTGTGTTTTGATAACGATTCCATCGTTTATGTGAAAGACAATTTTCAAATCATATATAGGATAATCCGCTTTGATTTATATCAATATTTGATTACATTATACCTTTACCATACCCGGCATCTATATAAGACTATCAAACTGGTATCACATTTATTTTGTATTATTATTTGAACTTAGTAGGCATCTATCAATTGTAATTTTGTCACATTAAAATGTATGGCCGATAACTATATCTTTAGCGTCTTTATTGCTATTATTTGTAATGATACTTGAACTCCCCAACATCTCCAAGTTTATCAAAGGGAAATGTGGTATATTGGAAATATCATACAGCTTGTACAACTTGCCGAGGGTAACGTTTGTTAACACATCCTGTCAATAAAGGTCCGCTTAACTATCCAGTAAAAATACCCATACAAATATGTGATTTTGTAAGTTGTACAATTTTAAAGGCTGATAAAACTACAAACATTGGTTGTTGCTTTTCTTATTGCAGTTGTAGTGCCAGAACTAGAGGTCCTCCCTAAATCGGAATCCAATTAAGCTAATATGCCACTTATACCACATATAGTTACGATGACGTCAGAGGAATATTTGCATTACGTCACGAATACTACTGATAATTGGTTAGGGATCACGTCAAAACTCGACCGCCAGACAACCGCCGGTTACGGCTGGTTCCGCCCGGTTCTCACAAAACGTGTCGTCTGTTATAATATACACACATAATGAGGTCAAATAGTTACACTCTGGTGAACACGACCGGTTGATAGTGCCTCGTCACACGCGTGAGCAATAAAATATTGAAGTAATGGGCTCTCAAGTCTCAGTTGACAACCAGTACAATACAGCTATTGATTTTCGCTGGGGTTGGCTTTTTCAATCTGTTTATAGCTCAATTAACTTTTTAAAATCAATATCGAAAGTCTATGAATGGTGTTTTTTTTAAAGAACGATTATAGAGAGAGCTATTATGACCGCAAAGTAACAGATTGATAGTGTAAATTGGTCCGGTTACAGCATTAAGTCAACCGGCGGTTGTTCAGTGTTGCATGCGCGAATATTCATATACCAGTAAAACATTTGACCTGAAAAAACCGGGCGGAACCGACCGTAACCGGCGGTCAACAGGCGGTCGAGTTTTGACGTCTTCCCTTAACGTGGATCCTTTGGCACTTGGAGATATTGGCATTTGGGTCAATTCAACTTTTATGCTGGTTTGTACGTTGGGCAGTGCCAAATATTTCCCCGACATGACAAGCATATCGATTTCAAGGCTCCGCCTTCCTAGTGAAAACCCTAAAATAGACCAAACAGGTCACGAGGATACTCGTAACAATATTATCCATACTATAGAGCAATTTCATCTTAAGTAACATGTTATAATCAAATATACTCGCATAAATTCATCCGCAGTAAACATCTCCTCCAGGTGGCAGCTGGATTCATTTCAAGTAGTCTCAAGATATTTAGAGTAGTTGTAATAGAGATATTGACTTACTTCTGTTTATAGCAAGTTCAAAAGAACATACGGGAAATGATAATAATCTTACGATCCGCCCGACACATAAGCCGTGAAGTAGTTTTGGTTTACTTATTAACAATTGCCAGGCAGTACACGAAACATTAGACGGCTAAGTTTTTTGTTGTAAATAACCTGGACAAGAAAAGTTCACTCACACTACGAAGCCGCGGAGTGTGCACTTAACCTCGTATTTCTCCAATGCTGCGAACTAAAGTGTTGTTTACATGTCAAATGGTAAATTGGGAAAAGGTTATCTCCTAATTGTTGAGAAATCTATCTAATCAGAATAATTCCATCCATGAGAAGGAAAACAAACAACATTACACACCGTTCAAGCAACCATCAAGATGGTCATCTAACCCTCCTCCCTTGCAGATGGCCCTTTGCTCTCCAAACTGAGTCTTTCGTCAATCTTTAAGAAAAATGTTAATAGCGTTTTAAAGCCATGAACATCCATATTCTTTCGTAGCAGTTCTCACCACTCATAAAATGGACATTTGGACATTCGCAAGACGCGATCATTCAAAATGTAAAACTTCAGTAACAGTGACAACGATACTATTTTTTTAAATTTATGTATATAACATTCGGCAGTGATGCCAGGCAAAACCCAATATTGACGAGCAATAAATTGAAGGGATGACCAAATACACCAAACAAAATAAAAATGGACAGACAAAAAAAAGCAAAAAACCAACAACCGAAAATGAATAACCAAGAAGTACCAAACAAAATGAAGATGTAGCAGACTGGCTACAAAAGATGGGAGTGAACAACTGCATTAACTACATTGGACAATTTCCTCAAGGAGGCAGTTCCAATGAGTAGGGACGTATGGATAAAAAGATCTCTGGGACAAGGTCAGCCGGCAGAAAGGAGGGTAAAGAGCACAAGAGTTGAGGTTACGGAGATTTGGCCGGGGATGGGGCTTGTAAGGTTTAGGAGATGAGCACAAGTTATGTACAATTTTGTATAGGTGACAGAGGGCGGCGATGTCCCGACGTTTGGATAATAAGGGAAGGTCAGACTTCAAAAGAAGATCTTTATGGGATGCATTCCATGATTGAAGGATCACCGGACTGGCAAACCTTTGACATGACTCAAGGCGGTTGGTAAGGAATTTGTTGAGGGGTGCCATGTGGTGCATCCATATTCCAGAATGGGTCGCACCAGGGCCAGATAAAGGATACGGCGAGTACTGATAGGGCACTGTGGAATGCCCTGTGGATGAAACCAATAGTTCTGCGAGCTCTCTTGCAAATATGATCGACCTGAAGGTTCCAGGAAAGATTATCACTAATCCAGATCCCCAGGAATTTAGCAGATGAAACCCGCTCAATTGGTTGATTTTCAGGAAAGGGGTTCTTCTTGGTAGTGATAACCATGTATTTGGTTGGTTTTAGTAGCGTTAGCAGTAAGCTGATACTGTTGAATAAGTAATGGATGACATTGATATCAGCTTTGAAGTCAGACAAGTCGGAAGATTGGGAAAGAGGTTTGTAGAGAGTGGTGTCGTCGGCATACAGGACCAGCAAACTGTTTGTAGAGAAAGCGCCGCAAATGTAAGCGCATTGATGCGTACAGTGTTTGCGTGAACAACAATACACGGGATACGCGACGCATGGAAACTACGCTGGTGCCCTCTGGACTTACTTTTCTTGTCCAAATTTAATAGGTCTCGCATAAGGGATTGAAATACTTCTAAAATATGCCTTTGAAAGTTCAAAAGTGAACATTTCTTTGCATGTACTGAGTGCTAGATAACACTCTGAAGTTTTGAAAAATGAAAAAAGGTGACATTTGTGAAAAAGGCGAAATTGACACTTGAGTGCACCCTTAATGGTCTCAGTATAAACATACCGTATGTATGGTATTCATGATGTGATAATAAAGACTCCACTAAAAACCCATTTTCTTGTTCGATTAATCTGGGTTAACCTTGCCGACCAATAATGCCAACAAATATCTGCTTGTTGTTATGCTTGACTAGTTTTACACATGGGTACAAAAGAATTTGCGAGCGCGCTTTCTCTTTTGCAAATTTGTGTAACATCAGTCCGACCTAGAGAATAAGACTTTGACCATCCTTGCGATTCAAACCACGGACGAACTAGGTGTCAGAATACTAACTCTTTTACTTTACTATTGGGAAAGTAAGGTGACAATTTCTCCCGTCCTTGCTAATGATACATAATCATGACCATTCGAGCCGAAAATGCAAATATCTAGAAACGTCATGCCAACTTAAGTTAGTTTCTTAAAGAGCAGACACGACCTCGTCCACTAGGTGTTAGAATACAGGCATGCTTGTCATGTTTGATTGTGTAAGTGTGGGATTTTCAATAAATCATTTCATTCACATGAAATAAGGCTTGTGTTAGAAGACTTTCAACTATAATTGGATGAAACCTAATTGAGAATCCGTATTGAAAGTCAAAAGATATGTATTCATGGTTACAAAATACGATTTCCTGTTTCAAATGAGTTGAAATGAATACGTCTTGTTTAAATTCATAATAAAAGATAGATTGAGTAAACTTAACATATGTTGTTGTTTTCCTCAGGCTCAAGAGTTTAAACTAAAAATCTACTCATTTGACTTACTATATTACACAGTTTCATTAATCTCAATACTTGATAATGCTTTAATTCAAATCCTTTTTATCTAACAGTTATTCCCCGTATGCGTCTGGTTTATTTAAACAATCATAACGTCAAAAATATGCACTCGATTTTTATGAATGGGGTACCAAACTACGGAGAAGAAATTTGCTCAATAAATGTATATCTGGATTAGCCAACATCAAAGCATCTGGTCAGGGACTTTTGTGTTAGGTGTACAAAACCTTATGCTTTTTCTTAGCGCAAGTGTGTTTTTGGCTTTTTGTGTTTTGATGTCGATTCCATCGCTCATGTGAAAGAGAATTGCAAATCAGATATAGGATATTTAGCTAGCTTGATTTATATCGGTATTTGATCACAATACGTTTACCTTAAGACTATCAAACTGGTATCACATTTTGTATCAATAATTGAACTTAGTGGGCATCTATCAATCGTAAGTTTGTACAACTAAAATGTTATGATATAGGAAAATGTTATGGCTGGAAAATAGTATCGCCTTGCTGGACTATCGTTCTTTAGTGTCTTCTATTGTTGGTATATCGATTAAATATACTATGTGAAAGAAAAGGTGCAAATCTGAACTATATTTGGGAATCTATTAATTGTATTATCTGAACATTGTACACGTTTACCTCACCCAATATCTCCAAGTTTATCATTTCAATTCAATTCAGTTCAATATTTATTTTCAATATTTATTTTGTATCAAAGGGGAAATGTGGTATTTTGGAAATATTATACAGCTTGTACAACTTGCCGAGGTTAACGTTTAATAAAACATCGTGTCAATAAATGTTCACTTTACTTTCCCATAGGAATGATAATACAACGTGGCGTATCACTCAACCTAAGGTTTGCAAGAATATCTCCATGCATTGTGTCAATATATGTTTTTCTGTGCGTTCTATACCTGTATAGGCAGATAAAACTACACAAATTGGTTGTTGTTTTCGTATTGCAGGCCCAGGACTGCAGGTCCCCTAATTAGAAGATATCAGAAGAATCCCCATATTCTCCTCATTAAGTCTGTAAAATCTTAGGTGCCAGAATTGTTCCTTTTAGAAATTATAGGCTAAAATGTGGTAAAATACTGCCAAAGGTGGTTAACCACCCGCCAATTTGTGTACTATTTCTTGTGACCGTGTGCTTGTAAACTAAGAACCATTGGGGTTATGCAACTCAAACTTTGGAATGAGACAATTTTAAAGATGGACTTTCATGTAAAATAGAAAACAATCAGAACATCAACCTTTAAGGATGGTTAGCTAAAGGTTGTATCAATATTCGGAACATAATGTGCATTTGCCTAACCCGCATCTCCAAGTATATCACTAGTTTATGATAATTATATCAAACTAGAACTTAACGGCAAGAGAATTATATCGGACCCCTAAACTATGTTCCTTTAATAGCGCAAGTGTGCTTTACCTTAGCGCAAGTGTGATTGTGGCTTTTGTGTTTTGATATCGATTCCATCGTTTATGTGAAAGACAATAGCAAATCAAATGAGTGAATAAAGGTATTGTTTTTATACCGTACTCACAGCAGCATAAGCGTTCATCCCATAATACTACAAAATATATAATAGACAGGGGCTCTGTTTTTCACACCCCGGGTTCACATCCGGCGAGTTGAACTATGAACGATGCCAAAATGAGATGTTACAAAAACAAACAGCAATTAGAGAATAATGACTGCGTAACAACTGTTTTCGTGAATTTGTTTTAAAATCAGAGGTTTTTGTTCTGGTCTGAGGACTGCGCCCCTCGGGACAATTCCGAATGACCAGAACAAAACCCGAGGATTTCAAAACAAATTCACGAAAACAGTTGTTAAGCAGTCATTATTCTCATTCATTACTGAAAAAGATGCATATTTTATCCAAATCGTTGATTTGTACCGATATAATCTTGCTAATAATTAATTAGTTTTCTGTTTATTTTGTCCACCCCTTCTTAGTTATTGAAACAGTCGAAGTCGGGTCATCCCCTCATCAACATTTTTATCATTCAACCAATCAGAAATAAGCTTTAATCGTGTTTCCTCATAACTCATTGAATATTCAGTTTAGGGGCGTAAGGCGTTAATTTGATTGGTCGGTCAGTGAGCAAAACAATGGAACACTTTGGCGCAGTACTTTCGGGCAATTATTAGTAACCCGCGCTCGGCGTGCGCGTTCTCATCTAACGATTAGTTTGATTGGAACGCACTTGGTACGCAGCTATCGCGATTATTCATGAAGTAATAAATATATAATAATATACATGTAGGTTGGTTGAGGAATCGAACCCTGGGTTACTGCGTGGGAGACCTATAGCTTGGCCACTATGCTATACGGGGTTAACTATTTTTGCAAAGTCGTTCATAAAGTTATTTTTAGTATGGAGTTATTCAAGCTTCACATTTCTTACGCGTTGCTGATCCCCATACTTTTTTCAAAATTAAAATAATGAATCGAAAAGCATTTTGAACAATGGGAATTGTTCATTAGGACATATCGATGGTTTAGTGCAACAAATGGCTATCTGCATTTCGGTCATTTTGAGAAAAGGTGAATTAAAGATTTTGCCCATTATTGTCACCCTATGGTTTTGACAAGTTAAAAGAAATGCTATTCAAACCTTTTTGATTAGGTGAATTTATTATTTTCTCATGGTTAGGTTCCTGATCTTGTGCGGTTCATTTTGATACCAAAATCTCATTGTTGCACTAAACCCTTCCATGTTTAAAAATGGTAACAGGCTAAAATACTATGCGATGCGGGAAGATCCTCGAGGCTGCTGTGGATCATACCCGTGTTGGATGATTTTTGTTTGTTTGTAGTTGCTCTGTTTTTTGTGCGTTTAGATCTTTCATTGAATAAGCGAATAATGTAGTCTGACATAAATGCGGGCGGTAGTATTATTTTAAGTGGAACAACGACGCCGCAGATGGAGTTGTTCTACTCAAAAAATACTACTACCAAGCAGTCACACTATAGACATTTATTTAATCAAATTTGTACCTTTACTTGGCCACATTTGTCAATTGTTACCCCTGTTAGTATAGACTAACCCACAAACATTCCATCCCATCCCGTGCGGTGAGTATGCCATGCGTCGGCGTAATGCGCCACTTAAGCACGCAAGAAAAGCGTGACGCTCTGCTGCGTTATGGAAAAATAGAGTTACCACGCACTGCGCGAGGGTGGTCACGCCGTGTGAAGTTGTCTCATATAAATGTCGCCGGTTTCTCTGAGCAACAATCTGACAATAAGAATTGCTTGAACATTCTTAGCGGTTTGAGAATACCGTATGTGATATTCCGCCTTGATTTATATTGATATCTGTTCATAGTTAAGATGACATTAGAGCAGGGGTTCTCAACCTGGGGGTCGTGATTTTTTTTTGTTTTGGGGGGGGGGGGGGTCACGGTACCGACCAAGAATGTCAAAAGGGGTCGTGGGCCAAAAAGGTTGAGAACCACTGCATTAGAGGAATTTTTGTATGACGTCAAGAATACTACTGATAATTGGAGATATTGGCATTTAGGTCAATTCAACTTTTATGCTAGTTTGTACGCTGGGCAATGCCAAATATTACCCGACGGGTCAATCACATCGATTTCCAGGCTCCGTCTTCCGCATTGTTAAAACCCCCCAAAATGGACCAAACACTATCAATACTGTAGAGCAATTTCCTCTTAAGTAACATGTTATAATCAAATATACTCGCATAAAATCATCCGCAGGACACTTCTCCTCCAGGTGGCAGCTGGATTCAAGTAGTCTAAGGCATTTAGAGTAGTTGTAATATATATAGATATGGACTAACTTCTGTTATAGCAAGTTTAAAAGAACATGCGGGAAATGATAATAATCTTACGATCCGCCCGACACATAATCCGTGAAGCAGTTTTGGTTTACTTATTAACAATTGTCAGTCAGTACTGGAAACATAAGACGGCTAAGTTGTTTTTGTAAATAACCTGGACAAGAAAGCACGAAAGAAAAGTTCACGCAAACTACGAAGCCGCGGAGTGTGCACTTAACCTCGTATTTCTCCAATGCTACGAACTAAAGTGTTGTTTAGTAGAAGTAGAAATAGAAGAACACTTACTGTTTTCATACAGAACAGGAAATTGAATAGGTGAAACATAACACAATAGCTCAATTAGCTTAAATACAATCGTTATGATTGTCTACGTTCTTTCAACAGCGGTCAATATGCAAAGAAGAAAAAGGATGATGATGTCTCGCCGCGTGTTTATTTTTGCTTCTTCTGAAATAAAGTTTAAACCTTGCTTTATTCATCATATCCATCATATCCATCGCTGAGATATTCTGACCGATAAATACGAAATAAGAGATAAATCTGATAACGATTTAAAATATCTGTGCTTCATTACCGATATTATTTCGCATGTCGATTGCACCTTCATGTTACAGTGCGGTAACTTTGATGAAAGATATTCAAACTTGATTATGTGTGTTATTATTAGTAAATTATGAAATGTTCGCATAATAGAATAAATAAATAAACCGAGCAGCATAGATTATAGATGTACTAGCAAAACCAAATTTTACATTGTAATTGATTGACTATAGTTTAATCAGTTCCAAATAGGCGAGAAATATTCGGTCGCACGCACGCATCACGCATGTATCACGCATATGATGCACAACTGCTTGATGCCTTCATGCGCATCAGCGTCCATCTGTATTACTTCATCACTACTATATAAGGAGTCTTCGCCAATTTGGAACTGATCAAACTATAGTAGATCAACAATAGTATTTGATTCCTTTTAATAAGGGTCTCAGTATAAACATATGTATGGCATTTATGACATGATAATAAATGCTATTTTCTTGTTAGATTAATCCAGGTTAACCTTGCCGACAAATAACGCAAAAAAGTATCTGCTTGTTGTTATGCTTAACATGTTTTACACATGGGTACAAAATAATTTGCGAACGCGTTTTCTCTTTTGCAAATTTGTGTAACGTCAGTCCGACCTAGAGAATAAGATTGTGATCGTCCTGTGATTCAAACCACGGACGAAATAGGTGCTACAATAGCAACACATTTACTTTACCATTGGGAGAGTAAGGTGACAATTTCTCCCGTCCTTGCTAATGATACATACTCATGTCCATTCGAGCTGAAAATGCAAATATCTGGAAACGTCATGCCAACTTAAGTTAATTTCTTAAAGAGCAGACTCTACTAGGTGTTAGAATACAGGCATGCTCGTCATGTATGATTGTGTAAGTGTATATTACACAGTTTCATTAATTTCAATACTTGATAATCCTTTTATTCAAATCCTTTTTATTTAACTGTTATTCCCCGTATGCGTCAGGTCCTGTTGGAGACAAAAATCATCTATTTTGATTACCTAGTTCGAATTTCAAATGTCAGTGTATACGTTTCAAAGCTTAATCAAGGATTAAAAATATTATCGATTGTCTTACCCGTCCAATATCTTAATTTTAACGAAAGCATAGACCCATAGGATCTATAATGAAATGTATCACTTATTACTATAACTAATAATTTTCTCCTGCATTTAAACAACCTTCTTCCGCTTTATACATTTAGCTAAATATATCTAGGAATTACTCCATTGAAACTGAACTCTCGTGAATTTTTCGGTGCTAATATGTTTGCTCGTTCTGACGATGCTCAAATAACACAATTGCTATTTCCCCAGTGTAATTACAAATCGTTCTTAAATGCTAGTTACCGTTTTGATAGAAAACGGCGCTTATTGCAATAGAGTGAAACAAGGAATTACCGGTAATTTCCCTAGTTGCTTTACAAAAAATATATGGGTACATGCTTAACGATTTTATTGATTGAAATAAATCAATTAGGAAAAATACTTACTACTTAGCAACGAATTGCATTTTATTTTACAAACGATGTTTTATAGATCCAACCATATGCTACACGAGGTAATTTTGTGGTATTTTTTTCTGGATGTTTCTTTAGACCACGAGTACACACTAACAATTGCAAATGTGTGATATATTCACTCCAAAATATTAAATAAACAGGAAAGCACACAAATTAGACAAAAATTCTGAAAAATAGTGTTTAGAAAATCCTGTAAAATATTAACTCTTAAAAATACTTCGACGTTGCTGACCCCAGTGAACAGGCATCGAAAATGACTTAGACACGATTTGGGAGGCTAGATTTTGATTCACAAAATCATCTTATAAATATGAATACGGTATTAAGATTAAGCCATGATGCGCATGGCGTGTTCTAACAGTATCAACTGGACAATTTGATTGCCTATTAGGACAAAATTGATGGTAAATTTACTATAAAAAAGCGAAAACCTTTTTGAACAGTATGTGAATATTTGAATTTTGTTAAAATCAAACCTATATAAAGCACTGAAATCGCCACCTGAGTTTGATGGACATATTTTGTTATGTTTCCCACGAATAAAATGTTGTTACAATGACTTGATAATTGATTTGCATTATGTTCATATATTCACTAAACAGTGTTTATCATATTATTAGTCGATTGGATCATATCTTTACCGTCATTTGACAGCGATAAAATCTTATATTCCGAGAGAAAAATCTCAAGGCATTTAGTTATCTTGAAAAAGGTATTAATCCCAATCCACAGATGAGCATATTATCTGATCATAATCCACAGAGATGTTTTACCTCGAGACTCCAATATTTCAGGGATTGTTTCTGTTGATATATCAATACTTGTACAAATAAATGGGTAATAAAGGGCCAACCGTACTACTCAAAATGCAAAGGGTCAAGTTTGGGCCCGAAATAATTCTACTGTTTTTATCCAAATGTATTACCAGTGATATTACGTTTTAAAGGGTATGTTAATTGTAGGATACACTGTAACTTTGATTTATTGAAAGCACACTTCGTTTAAGTTGTTAGACTCAAAAGCTTAAAATCCATGGCCGAGATTCAATCGCACCAGATAAAACAGGCACATAAGCATTCGGAACTTATAGGCTAGGCAATATTTGCTTTCCACAATAGAACTTCCATATAGAATTTGCAATCTATACAGTACCGTAAATAGTACACCACATCGGTATATTACTTTAACATTTATGTGCCGTCTGGTATTTAATCACTATCAGGCTGATTTTATGATACATTTTCTTTTAATATTTTCTTCATCGACTAAGGCAAACTCCCGATTTATTTTCAGTTTTTTGTAGTCAGAAATAAATTGCAATATAGAAATTCGATGACAAAGACTAGACTTGAAATCAGGCCCTTGTTGTCTGTCTTCTGCCCGTCCATTACCGGTACTTAAACCGTGATATGTTTCCCTTTAAGCGGTATTGGTACCATAGTAGCGATTTGACCTATCCCATGAACAACTAGCATATTGCAATAGTGAGCTTATGCCAGAACTGCCTTCTTTTCTCACCTCATGGTCTCACCTGCAGGTAGGGGAGGGTGAGTTGTGGGGGGGGGGGGGGGGGGTAGGTTGGTCCCCTTAACCAATAGAAGGTTACCCTTTTCCCCGTCTATGCGTCACCCAAGACTACGCGGAGTCGTAAAAAGAAGCAGATAGACGACCAAAACTACTACGTATCGCATGCAGATCAATATATATTTTTATGACGTCATATTGAAATCTAAAATCAATGTTGTCATGATGAGGTGACATATAGTCGCACTGTAACACTAGTATGTACGCCTCATATCATGTACTATGCGTGGCTTGTACGCAACACATATACGATAGTACGTACGCCTCATATCATGTATACGTGGCTTGTACGCAACACATATACGATAGTACGTACGCCTCATATCATGTATATATATACGTGGCTTGTACGCAACACATATACGATAGTACGTACGCCTCATATCATGTTTACGTGGCTTGTACGCAACACATATACGATAGTCGCAAAAATAACAAAAGAATGAAATAATCGCCATTCGTAAAATATAATTTAAAATATTTTCATATATTAAAGAACGTTGCACTTGGTCTCAATTTAATCATATAGGTGATTATATGCATAATGACGCAATATCTATTGGTGACCATCGTATAAGTCTTACATACTGAACAAGTCACTCAATTGTTATTGTCATCAATGATATTCCGAATATGGATATTACATATCGAGGTCCCCTTGGATACAATGCAATGAAGCATTTTGCAATACATTTTCAAGGATTTGTTATTTTGAAAACGTGCAAACATATGTAAGCTTTCGGGATTTGGAGCTGTGGGTATGGTAATAACCTTGCATTCTGGCATCTTCAGGGACTGTTTGGTTCACGAGAATTATAGGTTATACTATGATATACTTCAACTGTTCATATATATCGCGCTACTAAAGTTTTATATTTTTTTTGAGCCTCTGGAGTAACTTGGATGTAAACCATGTTAACGCGAAGAATTTGCCACATAATTACAACGCTGTTTCAAAGCGCCAGTTTCCTTGGTTTTCCGCGATTACAATTAAGTTACCTCTGTGAAAGCTTTGGAATCAATATTCGGTTGAAAGATGGACAGCATAAAACAAGATGACGTGTTTCGTATATTATGATGATAATGATGACTATTAAGCACTTCACAAGTATATATATCGACGTAGGAGCACAATCTGTATACTAAATGTAGTATAATTATGATTCTATAAGCGGGGCGATACAATTTATCAGGAATATTCAAGTTAGATTGATATGAGAGCCGTTGTAGCGGCATGATGATAATAGCAGGATATTAACAATAAACAAATAATCCCTGTTGCGCAAATGATGTTTACAAAGTGAGCGACGCACCAAAACATGATGAGGGAGGGTGTAATTATGCACATCTCAGTTGTATGACGCACTATACGACCCCCGGGGATGGTGTGTCTCTTTACCGAGGTGCGTCACTTTCTCGTGTACCATGACGCACTCCTGTGTAACAAATGTGACGGACCTTTGCCATACAATGACGGTAATTTTAGTTTATTTGGTGACGCTCCGTTGATTGATTCTGACGGATATGTCCGTTTCAAATGACGCACCCCCACAATCATATATCATTGTTGACTGAACTGGATTGCAATATACCGTATATGAAAATACTTTTTAAAAAGTGTAAAATGCTTTCTTCAAGAGAGGCACATACCAGTCCTTTCGTAAGTACCAATGTACCATCCTCGGGGTATTTCTGGTATTGGTATTTAAAAGGTCGTAATGGCGATCAGGTGATCGCCATTTTGCCCTGAACACGCGGTGAGAGTAATTGAATAGTGATTTTTGCAATCCGGGAGTTAAAAAAAAGCCTGGTTAGTGGACCTAAATGTAAAATATAATGTTCGTATTTTGTTGTACGCATGATGACTTACCCGGTGACGCACTGGTAAAGTGCAGTAAAAAAAATCCATTAAAAGGTGGCGGTCAAAAGGAAATGGCGATGTGAGGCAAATAGAAAGAGCCAAAATAGCAGCATTGGTAAATACGGCTTGTAGTTGATAAAGTTATGTGTGGCAGAAGAAAACAAAATGAAAAATGAACACATATTGTCGGAGAAACAATTTTTTTTTTTATTATGGTCCAAAAAATATTAATTAAATTAATGCAAAATAATTCCGAGAAGTAAGATTTTGTCAAGACCTTAATTTGCCACCTTTCTTGCTCCGCGATCCGCCCCCTAAAATAGAGACAAACGAGAAACGCATTTTTATTGTGACAAAACCCATCAGAGAAACAAGATTTTTTTAAAGTTATGGCCCAAAATAAATTTGAAAAAATTAACAAATATTTTCCGAGAAACAAGATTTCTTTTATATCTGAAAAAAGATTAAATTATGGACGAATATACTAATAAATATCCCATAATAATCGCACACCTTAACATGGGCTACATGTATATCAAATTTGTCGATGTTCAAATGTATAATATTGCCGTTGAATTTTAATTCTCATAATTCTCGTAACTTCCGAAATACTGCACCGTTTTTCCTCGTTCGACATGTTTTCTGATGTGACATAACCATATTTCTCCCATTTCTGGCACATATTTCTCCCATTTCCAACAAAAATAATAATATTAAATTATGGACAATATACTAAAAACATCGCGGCCTCATGTCTAGAAAGACCTAAATGTGTAACTTTTCCGCCACAAAAAAGTAGATTCCGGCGCACCTTATCCGAATTCAGAACAAAATGATTTGGGTTTAGGGTAAATTGGAGAGCCACTTATACGGTAATTCGTACACATGGTGCCATATCCACGCGAATATTCTTTCCCCCACACCTTGTTACCCTCTGTTTGGAAGCTGATGTTATTTTCCAAAAAATGATACTATGTTTTCAAGGGATAACTTTACATCTGTATCGACAATATTTCCTTGACTGCACAATTCTCTACGGTTGAAGCGTTGTATTAAGGTGATATGATTACGTCCTACCTACTCGTCCATGTAACAGTGGTGTCATTTAAACCCTGAGGATAAACTACTCGGCATTCATAGCTGCTATCCGTACGATGTGTAACGCTCCTTAACCATTATTAATGAAGCGGAAGTATCAAGATCAAGATCATTCTGAGATAGCGAAAAGTTGTACAATAACGCTATTTGGAATATCACCCGTGGTATGCATGGTATATAAAGTCAATTGGTACGTCAATTTAAATGATTGGGTTTTAAACTCTTTCGTTGAATTTAATAATCTTAATTATTAAAATGTCAGCAGTGATACATAATTGGCTAATTACCGGCTAATTGCGGGATGATCAAATATTTATAGCAAAATTGCCACAATCGAGCGCAGCGCGCAAGAATTGATTAAGAGATTTACAGATGTACGTATTGGTTGAAATTGATATTTAAGAAACATTATCAGATAACAACCGTTGTTGTTATTAGTAATTGCACTGTAAGATCATGAAACCTATCATAGCAAATCATAATGTAATCATGTAAAGTTTGCTTCACCATACTATTTCCCCCTCTTTAAAGTTTGGTAGAAGGAAAATAAATTATGACGGCTCTTTTATTAAGTTTGTGTTATTGTCCGATCGACAAAAAGTGACTGGACCTTGAAATCTAAACTATCATGACTGACGAAAGATTACTGAATCAGGAACTGGGACTGACATTTTCATACCAAAAAAGCTCCCTTGGATTTAGTGATAACATTTTAGAATCACGTTCTGAATTCCATGCGGAAGATTTTGGAAATTGCGGAATGGACGCATAACACATGGAAACACGTTGCGTGTTGGATATTATTATTGCTTGTGTCAATTTCAAGGGATATTGATATCTATTATAGTAATAGCAGCTAAACCCTTAAGGTACGCTGGACTTGGTACTGGAATATCAATATTAAATTGATTATGACACTATCGGATGACCTTAGATATAAGCCACGAACAGAATTATAAATTTGGTAATCCATTGTAAAACAACAAATTATATGAAATTCCCGGACGTACGGACATCTGCAGCCCATCAATAACGCGTAAGAGTTGAATAACGACACGGGATATATATCGTAACACCGTTATGAAAATAGAATTGAACGACTCGTCAAAATAAACAACCAATATCTGATTGCCATGGGCAGGGTCAGATATTGAAAGATGTAAATATCAAATGTAGACTAGGCCTATACGTCGTGGATAACCAAAGGTTTCAATTTCCAAGGCCACACATACTTCTGACAACCTGTTTCAGTTAACACGGTTAACCCACATCAAAAGAATCAATTCACATGAGGTTGTTGTGACATTTTATTTGATCACTAGAAAAATACTCAGAGGGTTGAAAATAAGTGCCACTTGTTCAAAGTAGTGAAATAATATAGAAACATTTGCATTGGTCTTAGTTCAATTTTCATGGGGTACTTGTACGTACGTATGTTCGTATGGTGAAGCATACTATTACTACAGAGCTTTTCATGGGTACTTGTACGTACGTATGTTCGTATGGTGAAGCATACTATTACTACGGAGCTTTTCATGGGTACTTGTACGTACGTATGTTCGTATGGTGAAGCATAATATTACTACGGAGCTTTTCATGGGTACTTGTACGTACGTATGTACGTTTGATGAAGCATAATATTACTACGGAGCTTTTCATGGGTACTTGTATACGTACGTATGTACGTATGGTGAAGCATAATATTACTACGGAGCTTTAAATGGGTACTTGTACGTACGTATGTACGTATGGTGAAGCATACTATTACTACGGAGCTTTTCATGGGTACTTGTACGTACGTATGTACGCATGGTGAAGTATAATATTACTATACGGAGCTTGTACGTACATATCTACGTATGGTGAAGTATGTTTTATTTCTTACACTTAAATGGTCCAGTATGACGTTTTTAACGTCACCCACATAATATTTTGAATATTCCGTGTGGTTCGCAGTGCCGTAACTATTTTGTTGATATGTGGGGGGTGCAAGAATTGAAAGTCAACCGACAATATATTTTCGAGGAAACAAATGCGCGCGTAGCCCGCGAACATTTTTGAGTTCACATTTATTTGTGCTATGATTGAAGTACAATTTTGCTTTAAACAAACTTCTATCCCAAACATATTACATCTTTGGGACACATGTGCGCGTAGCGCGCGAAAATATTTCCGTCTGTGTACTTTTGACCATCATAATTCTATGATTCCTCTTGTCAAACTAACGGACTATTAGGTGTTTTAAACAAATGTTCTATTTCGATCACATGCAAACTCAAAACATGGTGACCATTTTATATTATGTCCACCCCACCTCAAAACATGGGTGGGGGGGGGGGGGGGGGGGGGAGGGGGGGCATGTCCCCCTCGTCCATTCAGGATTGACGCCCCTGCTTGTGATGAACCCCAACAGCCAATATTATGCATGCGTGAGAGCGATGACCGATCAACGTATTAATTAGGATGATAGTACTAACATTAAGGTATATACATGTACACAGTTCAACAAAAATTAGTTCCCCTTTAGATTATGCCTGATATTTTTTAAATGAGGTACTCCATCGAAACGATTTTTGGCACACATTACTACGCAGGTGTTGTAATGCTTGAATGAGCACACATTGAGTGGAGGAATACCTCAATTCAAAAGTTGCTAAATGATTTATTGAAGGAGGATGGTTAAATTAAGCAGCTTGAACCAGGGTATTGAACCAGGGTCTTTGCTTGAACACCGCATTTTTCACCTTTTGAAATGAGGTATTCCTCCAGCCAATGTGTGCTCATTTAAGCAGCACAACAACTGTTCGGTGTTCAAGCAAAGACACTGGTTCAAGCTGCTTGACCATCTTCTTTCAATACATCATTTAGCAACATTTGAATTGAGGTATTCCTCCATTCAATGTGTGCTCATTCAAGCATTGCAACACCTGCGTAGTTATAGCCCCGTTCTAGTGTTGCTGAGCACACGTACATAAATGTGTGCCGAAAATCGTTTCATTGGAGTAACTCATTTAAAAATATCTGGCATAATCTAAAGGGAACTTATTTTTGTTGAACTGTGTATACGTATACCTCAACTAATCCGAATAATCATAGATTGAGTTGACGACCAAAACTAGATCAGCATTTGAAAGTTTTTATATAGCTTGGTTAAATTACTTCCGACATGCAATTGTATTGAGTTGTGTGTAATTCTTCCGCAAGCCTTCCCCGCCAGTATCCAGGTTGTCGTCTGCGTGGTCAAAAAAAGACCTGAAAATACGTGCGACTACCGACGATTTAGTAGTAGCTCGATGCGACCTATGGCGACCAAAGGTCGCACCGAAATACTGCGAGCTAGCGAGTACTAGGTGCCGCGACCTGTTGCGACCAGCGACCGGCTAGTATGATTCGAGCATTACACGTTTATACAGAGATGGATTAATTTACCTGTTTGTCTTTTTTTTTAAATTCTCCTCACGAATATGTCCCATATGATGATACAATACTATGGTGATCATGGTGATGCTGTCAAATATATTTTTGTAAGCTGTAAACAAGTTTAGCCAGAGGCTATACACAAGGTATATGCACAGCATACCCTTACCCATGCCTCTATGCTTGATATTCTTCGGCAAGTATAGATTTGATATAAAAGATTTAAATAGAAGTACAAACTTAAGTCAAAATTTACTCAGACATCTTTGATCTTATCATCAAATTGTTGGAAATTCTGCTCTTACTGTATTTTAAATATATATTTGTACTGAATGTTTAGGTATAAATTAAGAAGAGGCTTATATTCGAGTTTACAAAATGAATTAACATACTTCGTTTTCGTACATACATTTTTTTGCAATAGCTGTAATCATTAAGCTTAGAAGTTCTAAACATTTACAGTTAGAAGTAGTGTGATTATTTTAATGTTAAAAAATCGAGTTCATGGTTCAGCGTTACTCACGGACGAATATTTAAGGGTTTATTCGCCTCGTATGATGCGAGGCTTAATACTTTATGAGGACATAAATATGAAGGAAGTAAACTCACAAACGTCTTGAGCCCAAGTTAATTGCTCATCATAATGATCCTTTGAACACAAAGGGTAGGAAAATCATCTTATTTATAATAGGACAACAAATAATTTCATCTCTTATGTAAAAACCCATTCAACCATCATTGTCAAAGTCATGCTGTGATACTTACTGCTCTTACCCGGTATGACTACTTGTTTTAGTTTACATGACGAACAGACCTTTAACAACACGATATCGGCTACATACGAAACATAACCTAATCACGCTCCGTTGCGGAATTAAGGGAAACATGTTTAACCAGTTCTCCCCATTATTATGCAGTTTGAATCTTCCGTCCTATACTTGCAATGCATTGGTAAAGACCTATTATTCTGCAACTTGTGTCACTGAACTTGGTCAATTTCGGTTACTGCCTCTTTAACACATTTAAAGCCTACGCACGAATACACTAAAAGCATGCGCTAATACTATTATACGCCGATGTGTAGCGACCGCACTTGTAGCGTGTAAAAAATGTAGTCGAGACTAATTCAGTTTAATTAAATTAATACGATCGACATTCAGGTCATCGGGTCATGGTCATTATATCTTGAAAATGGCGTCTGGTTCCGGTAGTAAACCTTCGCGTTTTGTTACGCTGAATGAGACAGAATTTAGAGAATTATTGGATGAAAAAGACGCTAATGCCACGCGTAGGAGCACAGACACAAGCGTGTCTATTTTCATACAATATTTGAAAGCCAAAGGCGTTAGAGAAGACTTTGAAAACTTGGAAAAGGAAAGGCTCGCGCAATTGTTGAAAACTTTCTACGCTGAAGTCAGACGAGAGGATGGACAACAGTACAAGACCGGATCGCTAAAAAACCTGAGGACAGGATTAAACAGATATTTGAAAAATAAAGGAAAAGCAATTGATCTGCGCAGTGAAGCAGTGTTCGCCGAGGCAAATCTTGCATTTGATGCAACCAAAGCGAAACTGAAACGGGAAGGATTTGGTGATACCACACACTACACACCCATCGATGAAAACGATGTGAAAAAGCTGTACTCGTCCGATGCCTTTGATGAAAACACACCCAGAGGCCTAGTTAACAAGGTTTGGTTTGAGCTGATGCTCTTTATTTGTCGCCGTGGTAGAGAGAACCTTCGATCACTTCAGAAAGATCACTTCTCGATTGGTATAGATTCCAATGGACGTCGCTATGTCTTCCAGTCGAGAGACAAGATGACCAAGAAGATTCGTGGTGACAATCAGCAAACGCGAGTAGATGGAGGACGAATGTATGAAACTAAAGGGAACAGATGCCCGGTAGCATCGTTTGAGAAATACATCTCAAAATTGAATCCTAAATGTCCGGCACTGTTTCAAAAACCATTAAATAAGAAACCGAAAGTTGCTGATGCACCGTGGTATTGTAATTCGCCACTAGGTGAGCGCATGCTTGGCACATTCATGGCTAGGTTATCTGAAGCTGCTAGACTCTCCAAGCGTTACACTAACCATAGTGTTCGTTCCACATGTATAACAGTTCTGGATGAATGTGGATTTGCAGGTAGAGACATTATTAGTGTATCAGGCCATACTAATGAGTCGAGTATCAGATCTTATATTGGACGACCCAATGACTCTAAGAAGCAGAAATTATCAGATGCATTGTCGTCATGTCTCGGTCAACCAATATCTTCAGATTCTAGTTCTAGCCAAACTGTGAGCAAGCCATCAACATCAAGCTATGTAACACCTCCCAGACCCACCAGTATGCCTAACATTTCAAATGTCCAAGCGCCTTCTTCTACGATGCCAATGGTTAATTTTAGCCCATTATTAACAAATTCCCAAATTGACGAGTTGGATTGCTGGAACTACGAAGAAGAAGTGGCTACTAGGCCTACTGATACTGATACATCCAAAAGTAATCGGTCAACTGTAACCAGTTCCAGAAGTGTTCGTCAAACACAGATAATGTCGCAACAACCAGTACCAAATTTTTCACTTCACGGTTGCAGTAATGTGACAATTAACTACCACCAAAACCATGTCACGTCACCAAAGGCAAAGTAGGCCTAAACTGAATAACTGTAAATATGTTCCGAATTGGATTTACTAATTAAACTTGTTTGTTACGATTTACGTGTTGGAATTGGAATTGGAATTTTTGAACCTGTACATGCGTTCTGTTGGATTTGGAGTTTATAATTACATTTTGGAAATGTTGAACAATTTGAAAAGGTAAGTGATATTTGTTTTCATTTCTCGAGTATCGAGTCAGATTCTCACTGCATAATAATGATAAAATCGGACGGATTTTTTCGCATGATACACAAATATATTGGTCTCGCTATGAGTTTTAAAAATATTGTGCTCGACTGCGTCTCGCACAATATTTTTTAAAACTCATAGCTCGACCAATATCTTTGTGTATCACGCTCAATCCATCCGATTTTATATCAATATCAACGGGTGATATTAAACACATTATTTTTGAGTACGCTCCAATTTACAGATGTGGTGTGAAGATGACCGGATAGAGATGATAATAGGCATATGTTGTTCCTATTATGACATCATTGAGCAGTTAACTGAAATGAAAACTAACAAGCGTAAAAGCCAAGTAACATCGATCATGGAGAAACATTCAAGTAAATGGATTGAAGTTTTAATATTATTATGTTATGCTTTAATACGCACGAGTAGTCTTTGTTTGGCGATTTTCACGATTTCACGATACATGAGTTTTGGCTCGGAATGTGTTATTCAATCCCTCTTGGGAAATGCTTGATACTAATTTGTAACTAAACTCCTACTACATTTACACAACTATATACATCTTCACTACACTTTATTGAGGCTCTTATTTACGATACGGATGAGTTAGGGGCATTCTGGCAAGAATTGTATAGGTGCCTGTACGCATGGTGATGCAATATATCACTTTGTACGCTCATGGTTATGATTTCAGCTCTACAGACACTTTGTTTACAGTGGAAATATTAGCCATGTTTCATCGTAGTCGATCCATGTACCAGTGTTGCTGTCAAACAGACACTACGTTGAATACCCTATCAATAACAAACTATCCTCATACAATTATTTATACCAGAGGAATTCAATGATAGGGTAATTATATTCTTAGCCAGATAAACTACCAGACAAGGGGCAGGAGCAGTTGATAGATATGTTTGGCCAAGTCTCCTCTACACTCTTAGAAAAAATGGTTCGTTTAAGAACCCTTTTTTGTCCCGCGGGGAGCACCTTTTGGCCTAAAAGGTTCTAAAAAGAACCTTAGAATGGTTCTTTGAAGAACTTTCAAATTTTAAATAAGACCTAAAGGTATATTTACTTTTTTTGTTTTTATGTAATATGCAAATTCAAGAGAAATGTAAACAAATTTAATCCTTTTCAACTGTTAAAAATCATTTCTTCTTGGCTAAAAACATTTTTTACCGTTTTACCAAGAACCATTGAGGGTTCTCCATAATTTTTTCCCAAAAGGTTCTTGAAGCTTGAGGAACCATTTTCTTGGCTAAAGAACCCTTTTAGAACCTTTTTTGGTTCTAAAAGGAACCCTATAGAAATTTCATTGGGTTCCTTTTAGAACCAAAAAAAAAAATGGTTCTTGGTAAAACGGTAAAAAATGTTTTTAGCCAAGGAGAAATGATTTTTAACAGTTGAAAAGGACTAAATTTGTTTACATTTCTCTTGAATTTGCATATTACATAAAAACAAAAAAGTAAATATACCTTTATGTCTTATTTAAAATTTGAAAGTTCTTCAAAGAACCATTCTAAGGTTCTTTTTAGAACCTTTTAGGCCAAAAGGTGCTCCCCGCGGGACAAAAAAGGGTTCTTAAACGAACCATTTTTTCTAAGAGTGTACACACTAAGAAATAGGTAGTTAAAGTGATAACCAAGACGGAAGCTAGTGTTTAAAGTGTGACTGGTAATGTTTACATTATGCCAGACCAGCCAAGACCATGCTCAGACAATGTTCTGAATTCATGCTTGTCTTAGAACAACTTTTACTTGGCTGCTATCGTATAAGCCATACGTTACACTCTTAGAAAAAAGGGTGCTTCAGGGGTTCTTGGCTGTCCCGTATATGGAACCCTCAGGGTTAAAGGTTCTTTTAGTTTAAAGAACCCCCAAAACTTCTGTAGAGAACCATTAGAGGTTCTAAAGAAGCATTTTTTGTTCGTTTTGAACCTTTAAAGGTTCTTTGTGGAACCTATAAAGGTTCTATAAAGGGTTCCATATACGGGACAGCCAAGAACATTACATTCCAGTTGCCTGTAAGGTTTGAGCGTAAGTTTGATCCAACCAACACCATTGACCGCACGCTGGGGGACCTTGAGTGTGGCAGCGGTGGAACTAGAAACAAGCTTGAGGGGCTGCAGTATTGCCACATGACTTTCCACACGTGGTAATTTTCCGCCTGATTTGGGCTAGTTTTAGAACTAAAATCTGTTCTTTGGATAATATAATGTGATTTTTTTTCTTCGAAATTTGAACATTTGTTTTTATAAAATATGATATAGCACTAGTTTTTATGACAAATTGAAATTAAAAGTTGGAATTTGTTATCACAAGAACATTTTCAAAAGTAGTATATAGGGCTTCTAGTTACACCAACACTAAAGAGCCTTGAGCTATGCTTAGGATAGCGGTGGAAATGGTAGCACGCATGCTGGCAAGACACAGTTGGTGTAAAATAAATCAGATATATGGTGTTGGAGGGGATGATTTATTACCCTGGATATGTAATCAAAGACGTGGTCAAGAAAGTTGGATTTTATACAGGGCACGGAACCGTAATGACCCCTGAAGCACCCTTTTTTCCAAGAGTGTAAGGGGTGAGAGTGAAGTGCTATATATCACTAGAAAGTGAGGTATTTGGAGTACAACTACAACATTACCCATGAAGGTTGCGAAAAACACGGCCTGTCGGAAAAAGTAGTTCCGGCAATCATCGCCATTTTGTAACAAACGTGTTTTGTATTAACGAGTATTGTTCGCTCTGATGTTCAAATTAAATTGAGTCATAAGTTTAATATTCTGGAGTAGATCCTGTTATTTATTTCCTCTTAATAGACCTTTAGGATGGCGACGTCAACAGTTATTATTTCTGACTCCTGAATGAGATAGCCATTTTGAATTTACTCGGGAACAACCCTGCCACATGCCAAACAAATGGTACAACATGCCAGTTTTACCGTTGATGCTTAATTTTGTTTCATATATTTGTCAGGTCTGTTTTATAATGTAATTTGTAACTTAGGTACTCCGGTACTTTTTATATGATGGTTTTTGGTTTGCGTTAATTATTTTGATGTATTTTATAATATTTTACTATAGTAAACTTTATATTGTTTTAGTCATTGTAAAGCGCCTTGAGTTTTGTCGTTTCTAAAAGTAAGGCGCTTAAAAGTGCGTGTTATTATAGTTATTATTAACTCAATCATTGTATCTGAATGTTATAAAGGATGATTAAACATTGCAAGAATGTAGAAAAATCAAAGCCCAACTTAAAACACTTCGCACTGATTTGTCAGATGTCACAAAAAAATGGTAAAAAAGAGACTTGATTCAAATATTTCCCATTATGAATCAATTTGTATCTACAGAAATCCTATTATTATATCATTGTTCAAGGTAGAAACAAGCAATATTCGGGCGTTTAGATGCCGTATGGTAAGGTTTCAGATTACCACTTATGAGGTTTTTTTTTACGATAGTGATGTGCAGATAACAGCCGTTAGATAATGATGATGACAATCATAAATCGGTTACAAAAGAGAAGTGACAGTCGCGGTATCTCTGTATTCAATAATCCAGACAGCGGCAACTATTAAGCATCGGTAAAGTGGCTCTTTGAAATCGGGTAAATGATAAATATAAATGATAAATATAATACATGTAGAAAATAATATCTAGACATTTTTGAAATACTCGAACTTCATATAAATATGATAGTCTTACTAGTTCAGTAAAATTATCTATTAAAGGTAGATGACCCGATCACATTTTCGTAACACAGAATTATTTCAAACATACGGAGATTTTCATATCATATGAAAGCTCGTATTTTTCTCATCATCATACTGAAATTTGACGGCCTAGATCGGTATAATTACGGAGAAATCGATGAAATAACGTCGAATTACCGCGAATGGTGGTATACCACCGATATAGTTTGTGTACAACTCAATGGGTACAGTTCGCGGCATCTTGTGCGTCTAAAATAAGAACCATTAGAGCTATGCAACTCAAACTGTCAATATCTGTCAGCACATGAACAGCAGGTTGGCTGATTCTATGATGATTTTTTTAAAATTATATTTTCCCAAATTTATTCTTATTTTTACCATTTATTTTTTATTTATTTTAATTTATTTTTTCCCAATTTTATTTATTTTTGCCAATTTAATGTATTTTTGCCAATTTATTGTGACAAATTATATATATAATGATTTAAGTAGCAAATATAATTCTGCCATGATTTGAGTGGCAAATATAAGAGCTTGTTTATATTGAGGCACTGGAAAGTTAACGCTAAATTGAAATAACGGTAATTAACTTTTTAATCCCCCTACCGTTTCTACTCACGAAAACTTACCGCTAAGTTTACAAGCGTACTAATCGATTGGTCACGACATTTGACCTTTCGTTATATAATAATCTTATTACGGTTATACCAAAAATGGCGCCCCTCTTGAAAAAGACTACCGCCGTAATTCCTTGTCTTTTAATGTTACATTTTAACAACATAAACACGATAAATGAACATGAAATTCGTCGTAAACATGGTAAACGCAGAGTCACAATGCGTAGCATCCAGCGTGCATTGTGATTTAACGGGTGGTTGTTTCTACTGGGCAAATTAGCGTTATTGGGCTGTTTCTACTGGGCAACTTAACGGTAATACCGTTAAGTTGCCCAGTAGAAACACGCTCTAATTTTGCCACAATTTTATAACAATTTATTTTTCATACAAATAGTCCAGGAGCCCGGAAGTTTTATTCAGCTTAGAAGGTACAAAAGGTTTGAAGGTCTTCAATGTTAGTAAGGGGCCAAAAGTCAATGATTGGTTAGGTTGCCAAAAATGTATTTAGCCGAAGGGGTACATTCGTTGGATATCGTTCCTTAGTGGTATTATTTTGTGATGACGGTAACGACAGCAACCTTTGCCTATACGGGGCCCCAGACAGTAGCCCCAATGGGCCCCACACCCCCTAGGTGATTTATACAGCCGAAGAGGTACATCATGGTCCCATGGATAAATCTTTTTTTGCATATGAACTATTACATGTTAGGAAATAAAAAAAATACCAATGACAGCAACTTTTGACAAGTTACAAGTTTTACATCATATGACGTTGTCAGGTTTATGCACAATGTCTTTTTTTGTAATAATTGTTATTTATCCGTGCAAGAAAGAAAGGAACCATCAATCGCCCAACCACCCGACGAATTTCTATAAAATTTTTTTTTTTTTAAATCCAGGATTAATTGGAAAATGTGAATAGGGCTAGATCAGCTTCCCTTGTATTACGCTCATGATTGATTATAATTATGCTAATGGGATCGGAAATGAGTTACAAAAACATGCATCATACAGGGTTAGCAATTAGCAAATTAGCAATGTTAACACTTAGATCATCCAGTATGATGTTAAAAAACTGTTGGCGTCTACGTTTAATGATATTTATATCATAGAACTGATTCATAAAATATAGCCATTGATATATCTTGTTAATAAAGTGGGATGAGTTTCAATAATGATCTGGAAGTCATCAAATAGTGATCGATTTTCATATCATATAAGCCTCCTACATAAAATGTTTTGCTTTGACTGCTGATTAGACCGTGTCATTTGGCAATTGGTAGCGTCCACAAAAACCGGCGCAAAGTATCGAGCCCCAGAAAAACAGACAGTATACAGTTGTTTTCCCGTTGCCGTGCCTTTATTGCATACAAAACCCTCTAAATGGGTTTGGGTTATAACCAGAATGTCTTTCATATAAATTGGAATGTAAGGACCTGTTTAATAAAGTGACGATATGAGTAAATATGCGTGATAGAAATATATATATATATACGTCTAGGTCAACCTGCGTACTGAAGGAATAATTTATTGTTGTTTGGCCTAAAAATAAGCGGACTGGGTACCGTAAATGATCATGATGAAAGCTCCGGCCACATTAATGCTGATAGAAACCGCGCCGCTGCTTCATCATTCTTAGTATATAATATTAGAACACGGTAGGTGAAAATATCGCTGATGTATTGTGATATTCTCCCATCGTAGTGTTTGGTATGCTTTATGTATTGTCTGTTTAATGATAATCGTGTACTAATTCCTCGTTCTCTAGTCTGGTGTGATATGATGAGAACACGATTGCACAGTGAAAACTCTTTAAAAACCTATCCACCATGTTTTCCCGTATTTTAAGGGTACTGTATTTATCTGATGGAATGTTATTACCCTTGTACGCAGATTCGATAAAACTAAGAAAGCGGCTTTAGAACTACTCTTACTGCTTATCAAATCATATCAAAGTGATTTCTTGTGATGAACCCCTAACCATGCTAACAGCCAAAGTCAATATTATGCACGCGTGAGAGCGATGACCGATCAACGTATTGGTTGGGATGATAATAACATAAACGTATACCTCAAGTTCTCAACTAATCCGAATAATCATAGATTTAGATGACGACCAAATCATGAACCAAATCCACAAACATCTGCAGGCATTTATTAACACTGTAAATTAGATCAGTGTTTGGAAGTGTGTTATATAGCTTGGTAAAATTACTCCCAACAGGGCAACTTTATTGAGTCGTGTGTAATTCTTCCGCAAAAAAACCCCGTTGAAGATGGCGCACGTACAGAACGCAACAAACAAATATACGATCTAGTTACCGATTTTGAATGTGACTCTAATGGGATATCGATACAAAAACGAAGTATCAAGTGTGAAATATAATATTTTGTGTCAATAAGATATAATATTGGTATTTGAGAAGATTATCAGAAAGAAAACTGCAAAGATGATACGGACATTAAAGTATCACGACACTAAAGCATCGACGGTTGTTTCATAAACAATTCATTATATTAAAAATTGAATCGGATTTTTGGCGCCAAAACAATATTTCAAATGATCTGGTGATATTGAATGAAATCACACAGGCATTATAAGCATTGATGTCAAATGCATACACCAAATCACAGTAATCCCAAATGGGTGAATCAAGTTACGAATGAAATACCTCTCTAGGAAAATAGCATTGCGTGCGATAGTTGACGTCAACAATAATGCATCAATATCGTCAAAAAGCGGTCAAATTTCATAGCACTTGGGTCTCAAGATAATTATGAACATCACAAACAGCATGAATTTTGTATAAGAGAGGAATGGATACCCAGGTTTTATTATAAATTATATATGTTCAGGATGTGATTTCAGTGAAGTAAGCTCAAAACCTTGCAAAATAATGTATTCATATCGACAGTTTAGGGTACTGTAAACTATATCGCAAGGATGGCAAACATTTCAGAATGATTTCTTATTTTTCTACCATCGATGTGACATGTTGGAAACATATCAAAAAGAGCAGTTTGAATCAAACTACCGTATGTCATGTCTTCTTTGAGAAATCCTACGTGACTTCATCATGTTATAAATGTTGGTGAAGTTCAGACTTACACGTGTATACAGAGATAGATTAATTCACCTGTTTGTCTTCTTTTTAAAATTCTTCTCACGAATATGTCCCATATGATGATACAATACTATGGTGATCATGGTGATGCTGTAAAATATCTTTTTTTAAGCTGTAAGAGTGCACTACACTGAATAGAGTATCCCTATCCTTAAGAAGGGTTGATAAACTAGAATCGGAAAGTATGCATGACAAAATTCTCAATTTAAAAGACTTGACAGTAAGAACAATTGTGTAAATTTCAATGTTTTGATCTGACTATAAAATGTGCATGTCCTCCAGGTAAATGTTGAGAGATCTATCAAATTTGTCTTTTTTTACTAGAAACAAGGGCGATTACGATGAAATTTACAAGCTCGTCTGACATGTAGTCACTTCAGGGCAGTCGATTTGGAAAATCGAGCAGGCTAACCTAAAAGAGAAGTGACAGTCGTGTTATCTCTGTATTAGGGGTCGCATTCTGACGCGTCTGCGCGTCCTGGACCTCTCACTTTCTTGTTTGACGCGTCAGGTTTCAAATTGGAAAGACTTGCGGGTCCCGATCAAAATTGAAAGGACCCCTTAAATTTGACGATGTATGGAAATAGAAACCTTAGGGACCATATCCAAACTCCAGTGATTTTAAAGCATTTTTCTACCGATTTTACCCCGGTATTCCAACGGTATTTCGTTCTATCCCCGGTATTCCAACGGTATTTCGTTCTATTTCGTTGGAATACCGGGGTAAAATCGGTAGAAAAATGCTTTAAAATCACTGGAGTTTGGATATGGCCCCTTAAGAAATTCTGTAAATTACATATCCATCCTTTGCTCACAATATAAATTCATTAAACTGTCCGAAAAAAGTAAAATGTTCAAATACCCAAACTTCAAGACCCCTCAATTTCTTGGGGGACCCCTTAAATTTGTTTTTTGAAGTCCTACGGGGTCCTGAAAAATTTCATGGGACCTCTGACATCCAGTGCTATCCCTGCTCTGTATTCAATAATCGAGACTTAAATGTGGTTGCCAATTATAGTGCTAGTAATTTCGAGGTGGAATAGATTTGTACGATGATGGTTTGTCAAGTAGCACCCTGTTCGACGCGTAATTGCGGTAATAGTGTGACCCATTAGTCTCAAGTAGTTCAATCACTTCACAATATTATACGTACTAATTTGAGGTCAGACGGTTGTGTCAAATGGAGTAAATAAGTCGTAGCCTGAAACTGTTAGACGTTCAATGAATACAATAACTAAAGGGGACGGCAATTTACGTGTCCCCTTTAGTCTGTCGATTTCAAATTAACCTTTTGGAGAGACGCAAAGTGTTCAAAATGTCAGACAGGGATAGTGTATAATAAAATAAATGTGCCTGGTGCAATGTTTGGAAGGGTCTTTGCGTCTCTTAATAAAATAGTCACGACCGGATATGGGACTATGACATTTCCTCGTACGTAAATGTTTACAGTCTGGTGGTAAAAATAAGGTTTGCACCACAGCAACTGCACATCCAATTCAATCAATTGCATATTATAATGTTATATTAAGTTGACGTGTTTATTAGATATGCGAAATGTAGCATGTAAATATTATCATAGTAATGATTAATCTGCAGTTAGTTTTTTCCCTTTCCAATCCCTTTGAAGCTAGAATATGATTTTTTAACCTTTAATTTATAAATTAACATGTTTTTTTAAATACCATTATGAAAACGATATAAACACAAAACAGTGAATTCAGAGGACAATTTGTGACCATTTATTATCCCAAACACCAGTGTTACGTTTTTAAGAGGACAATATTTCCACCTGGGAGCGAGAAGGCTATTAGTAATACGATGCGCCGCCAGCGGTTATTCTTGCCAGTTCAATTTTAACCTCTAGGGTAGACATCACCTTTTTAGCTACTACTGCAGGCTCGGGGTAATTCGTGGCCATCTCATAATTACTCTGTCAACCATGATTTTATTGATGTTCATATCGATACTATTCAGAAAAGTTTGGGTGAAAAGCCCAAAAATGGTTAATTTTTTCTACAGAGGGCGTTTCTCAAAATGGCCGTCAATAATCTTATTTTATACAATAACTCAATTTCTGAGGCACCTAGAGACCTAATTTTGGTGTCAAAACATATGTTCTCAGGGTCAAGGAAGCTCATAAGACCAATAACTATGACATTGGTTGTTTTGGTAAGAGCAGCCATCTTGATTTTCAAAATGGCCGCCCATACTTATTTTATACAATAACTCAATTTCTGAGGCACCTAGAGACCTGATTTTGGTGTCAAAACATATGTTTTCCATGTCAAGTAAGCTCATACGACCGATAACTATGACATTGGCTGTTTTAGTAGGGGCAGCCATCTTGATTTTGAAAATGCCTGCCAAGAATTATGATTTTTATCCATAAATTGGTCATTGAAACACATAAAGACATAATTTTGATTGGTATATCCATGTTTTCAGATTCAAAGGATCCAAAGAGAACACCTACAACAGTTATTAAACATATCATTTTGTTAACAAAATCTTAAACCTGATATTAAAATGGCATCAAAAGCTACAAAATGGTTACCCAATACCCAAAGGGCAGGCTAAATACCTGAAAATGTCATCATTTATCTTATAGTTGTTATGGCAGCAATTCGAAGAGTATTATCTGGACTCTCAAATTGTTCTGATCAGCTTTCAAAGTTTACACATATGAACAATGTGTACCACTGTTATGGCAGATGTGATTATATCTTTGATGTATACAATGACAAGCTAATGACACTGAAATATTGCGGATGCAGTGCAACTCGTAGTTCTTAGTACGGTTGAACTGACAACCACCTTCCTAAGGACATGACTACATTTTGGCTATCAAGCAAATGATAATCTACAATTATTTATGTGAACAGTCATTGCAAAGTCATGCACAGCCTACCAGCTGTGCATGGAGAGTGGTGATACTAGTGAATGGCGTTGCATTAAGATCACTAATGGTACAGAACGTTACATGTAGCTCCTACAGTCCCAGGTTGAGGAAGCAGATCTCCACATACCCATGCCATTACGGTTCCGTGCCCTGTATAAAATCCAACTTTCTTGACCACGTCTTTGATGACATATCCAGGGTAATAAATTATCCCCTCCTACACCATTTATCTGATTTATTTTACACCAACTGTGTCTTGCCAGCATGCGTGCTACCATTTCCACCGCTATCCTAAGCATAGCTCAAGGCTCTTTAGTGTTGGTGTAACTAGAAGCCGTATAATACTACTTTTGAAAATGTTCTTGTGATGTGATAACAAATTCCAACTTTTTATTTCAATTTGTCATACAAACCAGTGCTTTATCATATTTTATAAAAACAAATGTTCAAATTTCAAGAAGAAAAAAATCACATTATATTATCCAAAGAGCAGATTTTAGTTTTAAAACTAGCCCAAATCAGGCGGAAAATCACCACGCATGGAAAGTCATTTGGCAATACTGCAGCCCCTCAGGCTTGTTTCTAGTTCCACCGCTGCCACACTCAAGGTCCCCCAGCATGCGGTCAATGGTGTTGGATGGAAACTTGGGCTCAAACCTTACAGGCATCTGAAATGTAATGCATCTCCTAGATTGTCTTCAGGCAGGTTATAAGACCAGCTGTTTTGTTATCTCTAATGATACAGATGTTACAGTTGCCCTACTGTTTTATGTACCCATCTTTCTTCAAAGGGTCTTAAAGAGCTGTGGGAAAGGGCAGAGAGGCAACACTACCGTTGTGTGCCTCTTCGCATTTTGTATGAACGATGGGTGGCGATGTACGTGCAATCCTTCCAGCACTATTAATTCTCACAGGTTGTGATATTACTAGTAAGATAGGTGCCAAAAAGGGGCCCTCAAAGCTGAACCTGTGACCCACTTGCAAGGATTTGGTGCAACAGCTCCTCTAATTACAACAATGATAAAGCATGCAGAGCAGTACTTGATTAATGTTGTTAGATGCCAGGAACAAATCCAGCAGTTTTGTGGATCTAAGAGCACATCAATTTCACTTCTCAAAATCAAGCTCTCATCTGAATCTTTCACCAACAAGTCAAGGCCTTGAACTCCACATCTACCGTGCATTCTACAATCCATACATCACAGAACACGTCTTGGATAAGCAATTGAACATTGCCACAGGAGACCAAAATCCACTAGTGTATGGCTTTACACTTGGAATGGCGATATGTTACCATCTACATCATGGAAGACTCTGCAGCCACGATGGAGTGTGGTGTGTCATTATGGCAAATGTGCTAGCATAACATGCCCTTGTCGTGCAGCATTATTAAAATGCAGTGTGTTCTGCAAGTGCCAGAGGATGAGCATGACTGTAGAAATCCCTACAACTGATATGAGGTCATACATTATAAATTAGTAGTACTTTATGCATATATGATACTATGTGGTATCAATATAGCCAGCTTTTGTGTAACAAGACTCTACCTTTTCTTTCATTCTGAGGATATATTGCTGCACTTAATATTGGTCTTCTACTCAAGATTGGTCAGTAGATAAATTATAATGTCTATACCTAATGTCATGGTGTTTTGAACCTGAAAACATGGTATAGCCATCAAAATTATACCTTGATATGTTTCAACGACTGAATTCTGATTAAATAACTATAATTCTTGGCAACCATTTTGAAAATAAAGATGGCTTCCGTTACAAAAGTAGCCAGTGTTGGCTCAGGATTGACAAATCCAATTAAGATGAAATAAACGGCATAGGAAAGCTAAGCGTTTAGTCTATCCATATGTATACAATTAATGCACCAAATTTTAGAAGTTCATGGTCAATAAGTGTGGTAAACACGTGCACGGTTTTTTTTTAGACACCCTGTACAACAAAATGTAAAAAGATTAAATTCAACTAATTTATCCGTGCAACTAAGGAAATATATTGGAAGTATAATTAAATGCATTAAATTACAACCACATAAATGCCAATGCACAAATAGCATGAATATAGTTCCCTTATTGCTTTTCCCAATAGTGCAAGTGTTAATGTCAGGGTGGAATAAATTTGCATGGTGATGTTTTGTCAAGTATCACCCTTATGTATTGGCGTGTATGCTCCATTTAAGTAGTTCATCATTTGTCAGTTTATGTAGTAATTTCATGTCAGACGACTGAGAACATGATCAGAAGGAGTAAGTCGTAGCCTGAAGCCGTTAGACGTTTGATGAATACAATAAGCACGGGGGACGGCATCGCACATGTCAACCTTAGTCTGTTGATTTCTAATTAACCCTTTTAGCAAGAGGCAAAGTCTGTTGTGTCAGACAGGAATTGCGTCTAACATGTCTAATAAAATAACTTATTTTGTATTGTAACGTGAAACAAGTGTATTACTGAGTTGTATAGCCTTGGTTCCAGGCTGATCTGTAACGATATAGACATGATTGTATAGTCTTGGTTCCAGGCTGATCTGTAACGATATAGACATGATTGTATAGCCTTGGTTCCAGGCTGATCTGAAACGATATAGACATGATTGTATAGCCTTGGTTCCAGGCTGATCTGTAACGATATAGAAATGGTTGTATAGCCTTGGTTCCAGGCTGATCCGTAACGATATAGACATGATTGTATAGCCTTGGTTACAGGCTGATCTGTAACGATATAGACATGATTGTATAGCCTTGGTTCCAGGCTGATCTGTAACGATATAGCATGATTGTATAGCCTTGGTTCCAGGCTGATCTGTAACGATATAGACATGACTGTATAGCCTTGGTTCCAGGCTGATCTGTAACAATATAGACATGATTGTATAGCCTTGGTTCCAGGCTGATCTGTAACGATATAGACATGATTGTATAGCCTTGGTTCCAGGCTGATCTGTAACGATATAGACATGATTGTATAGCCTTGGTTCCAGGCTGATCTGTAACGATATAGACATGATTGTATAGCCTTGGTTCCAGGCTGATCTGTAACGATATATACATGATTGTATAGCCTTGGTTCCAGGCTGATCTGTAACGATATATACATGATTGTATAGCCTTGGTTCCAGGCTGATCTGTAACGATACAGACATAATTGTATAGCCTTGGTTCCAGGCTGATCTGTAAAATACCACTCATTCCCATATTGAATCACCATTTCTTGCAACAGAACAATTATGCCAACTGTGTACAAGTCTAATAGACATACACACAGAAAACTTTTCTGGGTCAAAGATGGGTCAAGTGACTCACTTGCAGTGGGTCATCTCACATTACCCGTCTAGCTGTGTCAAGTGACCGTGTCCCGGCGAAGCGACTCACTTAGGATGGGTCACGTGCATTCGGACCCATTGGAATTGACCCACGTAAGATGAGTCAATGTATTTGAATGGGTCGGTCGACATGTCGAGACACGTATGATGAGTCAATACAGTCTGACCCATTTGAATTGACCCACGTAAGACATGAGTCAATGCATTTTAATGGGTCAGTTTACACGTTTACTTATTTGCAAGTGAGTAAAGTTCGTTCCAAAAATCGTGATTGGTCAAAAGTAAAATATATTATGGGATAGCCCAGGCACACACGTCTCCGCCGGCCGCCATTAGTCGTCTGCTCTCGGTCGTTGTTGGTGTAATGGTGTGTGTTGTATTGCAGTCAAACAAGGTAAGTTTAACGATATTTTAGTATATTTCATGAAACATTCAACAAGCCAAGTGTAGCCTGCATGACATGGTGCCGTAGTAGAGGATTAAAGCGGCACATCAGTCATCAAGTCATTTTCATGAATTTTGTTTAAAATA